>JANHFM010010064.1:28611-39840 GCA_032468115.1 Grayia smithii
GTTGGAGTTCCAGCCCCCCCCGCCCCCCCCGAATCCATTATATTTGAGGTTATGGACTACCTGTAAGAAATGGGATAATTATTCGATTTTACTGTAGTTTTACTTATGGTCTCACAATGTTGCTTTCTGTTTTGGGGAGATGGGTTTGGGAATGGATGGATTGGTTGTTGTTTATTGACCTGATCTATCAAGGTCAGTGAAATACAGTATCTACTCCACTTGTCTGTATCAAATGGCCTATGCTGGATCACTGCTTTCCTGGTCACTTGTCAGTAGACTTCATTCCTTCTCATGAGCAATAAGCCTCCATTAAGTTTAGCCTTCCCACAGTAAGCTAACTATACAGCATCTTTGCATTCTGGCTCTGGAATTATACATATGCTAAAGATCTCACCTTTTCATCCACCATAAAATACATTTTTCTACAGGAAAAACTTGTGGAGGAAAGAGAACACTAAAATGTGTATGGGAAGGATCAGATTATAAGACATGGAGTAAGAGAACCAGGTTTCTGATAATTTTGTGAGGAGGCAGGGGTTGGAAAAAAAAGAATTTCAAATCTGGTCTATGAACGTTAGAAAGCTTTTAACAGAGCTGGGGTTTTGTCTAATTAAATATTTTTTTAACAGGATATTTTTGTGAGCCTCTCTCAAGTTGATGGACTCTACTTTGTCTGCAATATTGATAACTTCAAATTTTTAGCCAAAATGATCCAACACATTCCACTCCATTTGAGGGCAAGATACGTGTTTTGCACAGCTCCCATTAATCAAAAGGAGCCTTTTGTGTGCACCTCACTCTTAAAGGTAACTTGCATCTGTGTTTTATAATATTTTTAGTTTTTTAGCATATTTTCCTGGAGGAGCCTATCTAAGCTCCCAGTATGCCTAAACAATAGATGTGCTTGTATTATATGTATGTGTATGTTATATGTATGCGCTTTGTTGTAGTTGCTCAAGTTATCCCTGGCAATAACCTTTCTGGCATAACCGTTTGGTGGAGCAAGGAGATTTCCTAGTCTTATCTACCAGTTTAAATAAGTCTTTCCAAAAATGTTCTTTTTTGCTTCAGTTTCCTAAACAGCAACTGCAAAATTTATTTTGTCAGGGACAACTTTTGGAGATTTCATTAGAAACATAGAAACGGACTGAATAATGAACAGCTTGCACTGTTTCTGATTTTATGTCTATAGATTTGATT
The DNA here is from genome assembly GCA_032468115.1 of Grayia smithii. Lineage (NCBI taxonomy): Eukaryota > Metazoa > Chordata > Lepidosauria > Squamata > Grayiidae > Grayia > Grayia smithii. Next base: position 29,812 of record JANHFM010010064.1, read on the forward strand.
GTTTAGTTGAGAATAGAACGCAACCTAGCATAATTTGCTGTTTCGCATATTCGCCTATATGTGTGTGAGATCCAATACTGTTTTTGCACTAATGGGGAAAGACATTATTGGACCGTCATATGACCCAGCTTAGTTTCTCAGAAATTGAGTGTTGGCTAAGACAATTCCACCGCATCAACTGAAAGGCCATCTATAACTGTTAATGAGGATTAGCAGATTAGATAACTGATTTGATCTCTCAACTGACATTTTGAGCAAAGTTTCTATTCCACGAAGCATAAGAAATTGTCAGAAGCTTTCTAGAAAAGCAAGACGGACAATTGTTTCCTGTTTTAGAATGTTCACCATTTTCTTTTTCTTCCAATGTCTAAAGTACTAAGAAAAAGGAAGTATTTTGCTGATCCTTTGAAAAACTATAAAATGTTTTGCCTGTTATTTGAACTGAAGTGCTAAACTTGGTAAAATGCTAATATTATTATAAATTATGGGACTTGCTTTCCTTGCTTGCGCATGGTTATTGCAGAGAGTGTTTGGCATTGCCATTGTGAAATTATTGTTTGCCTAATCATCTCTTTTTGTGTTCCAGTTTGCCCGGCAGTTCAGCAGGAACGAACCTGTGATGTTTGATTGGCTCTGCCGACATATTAACTGGCCCCTGGTCCCACCCAAGAACATCAAGGACCTTGTCCATCTTGAAGCCGTTCATGACGTTCTTGATCTCTATCTCTGGCTGAGGTATTGGAACGGAAGGGTGGTTCTCCCCTCCCCCTCATCTTAAGGGGCCAGCTTAGGAAATCATCTTCTGTTGGGAGAATCTGCCCCAAAGATACACTTTTCCTGTGATAATATATAATTTTACAGTGCTGGGGGGAACTGTTTGTGTGAATATCCATCTTTGCCAAAATGTCTGTGACATCTGTCTCTCTCTCCCCAGTTCCAGTTCTCCAGGAATAACCCCTGCTGGACTCTTGGTTCTTGAAGGAAATAGGCTCTTTTGCTCAGATTTATCCCATCTTTTATGCTAGCCTATACAGTAGTCCTCATTTAACAACCACACCAGAACTGGCAACTTGGTCTTTAAGTAAAGTAGTCAGTAAATGAAACTGTGACTAGTTATGGTCTTACTTCAGCTTTCCTTTGCTTTACAGACTTGCAAAGGTTGCAAATGCAAGGACTGGTCATAAAATTACTTTTTCTTCACTGTTGTAATTGCAAACGGCCTCTGAATGAGTCAGCCGCTAAATGATATCAGTACAATATTTAAATCATCAAGCTTTTTTTTAAAAATGTAATTGTTAAACAAAATATTGCATGTCACAACCCTATTGTTGTAGACTTTTGAGAGGGACAAATACAGTTGCTTATATTAATGAGCTATGGACCCAGGATTTGCCACACATTTCTGTAACCTTGGAGTTTGGTCAGTACTAAATTCTGCCCCCCTAATAAAGTATGTAGACCCATAGAGAAATGATTTGATTTTCCAAGAATTCCCATTCTCAAGTTGACTGTACACTTGTGTGTGTGTGTGTGTGTTTTTTAAATACAGTTATCGGTTTATGGACATGTTCCCAGATGCTGGTCACGTGAGGGCGATTCAGAGGAATCTGGATGACATCATACAAATCGGAGTGTTGAATATTACGAGACTGATTCAAGCTTCCCAAGTCACTTCTGAGGCAATGGGCATTCCTGTTGACAGCCTCAGAACTGACAACAGGCTCCCACATGCAGAAACGACAGAGATTTCCACAAACAAAGGGATGGCCTCTGGCCCTCACAGACCAAGAAGACCTAAAGCCAGGAGCTTACAGCCTGTGGACGCGCAGCTGGGCACCCTGGGCCAGATGAAGGGTCCTCTGACTGAAAGACTAATACAACAGGGGCTCCTCAGCAAGGAAGTGCTGAAACAATTGGAGAAGGAATGGCTTGCTCAACAGGATGCTCATCCTGAAGTTAATGAAAACAGCAGCTCAACCAAACAGAAAGAAAAAAAGAAATGAAGTGATGCCTCTGGTTAAATAAAAAAAAAAGTAGTTTCTTAAGTATTTGTGATTTGATTTTACACAGATTTTTTAAAAATCTCACTACGAACAGGGGGAGATTGGTGAGTTTTGTGCATCTTCATAAATGCAACTTCACAGAAGCCAGTAAAACCGCAAGGAATTTTTATCTTAAATTGAAATGAGAGATGAGAGAGGATGGCTATAATAAGGAGAAAAGGAGAAGTTAGGTCTCAAACCACTAAGGGATTATGTATTATGCAATGTGGGCATAATACAGGTAGTCCTCAACTTCCGACCACAGTTGAGCTCAAAACATGTTGGAAAGTGAGAAGCTTGTTAAGTGAGTTTTGCCCCTTTTTACGGTTCTTGCCACATTTGTTAAATGAATCACTGCAATCGTTAAAAATTAGTAATACTGTTGTTAAGTAAAACTGGTTTCCACATGGACTTCGCTTATCAGAAGGTTGTAAAAGGTGTTCACATGACCATGGGACACTGCAACCGTCCTAAATGTGAGTCATTTGTGAAGTGTCTGAATGTAAATCACATGGCCCTGGGGATGCCCTAACAATCAAGTCATAAATCAATTTTTTTCAGTGCCGTTGTAAATTTGAACGTTCACTAAGTGAACTGTTGTAAGTGGAGGACTACCTGTAATAGCTGAAACAACTGCATTTCAGTTAATGTAGACTCCAGCTAGGAAATTCTGTCAAAAGAGCCTAATTATTGCTTAAACGTTGACTGGTTAGCACTGAGTCATGTTTGGACTTGTTCCATAACAATGGAGTTTAGCTCATCATTCCGTTGCTTCCTCAGAGTACTTAGTTCAGCAGATAAAAGCATTTTAAATGGTAATATACAACTTGACCAGAAATCAGGTTAGTAGACTGGCCAGTTGGTTGATACCTACTTTGGCAGAGAAATCAACATTTTTAAAATCTTCCACATGAACAATTATATTTGTGGGGTGGGGTGAAGTACTTTTGAGGGGGGAAATCATAATTATACCTAATAAAGACCTCTGCCTTTTAAAAACACTTTCAGAGTCAACTCAGTATGTAAATTTGAAACAAAAATTGTTTTTGTGATCTTTTATCAAATGTTTTTAGTATGAATAAAATTAGGAGATTTTTTAATATGATATGCATCAGGGGTGGGTTGCTACCGGTTCGCACCGGATTGGGTGAACCAGTAGTGGCAGCGGCGGGAGGCTCTGCCCACCTGCCCAGACACTTCTGCGCAGGAGCACCCTGCACACGAACCTCGAGCGAACCAGTAGCGACGGGATTTGGAACCCACCCCTGATATATATGTATCAGTGGTGGGTTGCTCCCGGTTCGGTCCGGTTCGCGCGATCTGGTAGCGGTGATGCTGTGATGTCACCGAACCGGTTCTAAGCGACCTGGGCCCACCCCCGCGCCCGTACTTGCCGGTCCCTGTGCGCTTGCACGCATGTGCAGGAAACTTTTTTTTTGAAGTTTTTTCCTCAAAAAAAGCTGCGCAGGAGCAGGAGTGCCCGTTCAGCGTGCGCAAAGCGCGCGCACGCTCCAACCACGCGTAAAGCGCGTGCACCTTTAGAACCGGTAGTAAAGGTAAGTAGAACCTGCTCCTGTTATATATGTATGCATATAAAATGATATGAAGGCAGCTCTACTCATCAATTACAATTGAGAAAACTTCCACTTTCAGGAGCAATTTTAGGCTGATGGTTTTGTGACATTCACAGCTTTTAAAGATAATCTGTTTGCTTTGGATTTCTGACAAGAAAGCATGTGGGTTGTGCAATTGGGAAATATAAAATGAAAGCTTTGTATTCCAGTTCTTTCTAAGAACTAAAATGCTAACCCTCACATTTCTGAGATTAGCATTTCATTCCTGGAAGGTTCCGACAGTGTCTCCATAGTAACATCTATAAGCCCTTTGAAGTTTGTTCAGGTGATCTGAAATCCTAAGTGAAGGTCACCTCTAATGAGGTGCATGCAATTAGACTCAAGGAAGAGTGCCCGTTTCATAGGCCATCAATGAATTGGGTGCACTACTGTGTTAATCCCCTTTTTAAAAAAAAAAAAAAAAGATCTGGAGTTACTTAGCACAGAACAGGAAACTCCTTTCTGTTCATTCGGATTCAGTAGTACGAGGGATTATCACATCAGAGGTAGGCTTTGAATTTGTGTTCAGTGGAAGAGGCTGGAATGTGGCAAATGCAACTGGAACTTTTGTATAACAAGCCAAGAGAAATGTTAAAATTGGTCAGACCAACCGAGGAGTTCGTTCTTTTAGCTTGTCTGAAATTTATAGGATATAAATTTATTCTAATCTTTGTTAGTGAAATGGCTCTTTGAGAAGACTGCTACTAAAATTAACTCCCGACTGAAAGAATCTGCTACGATATTTATAATATTGGGAGGCTTGCAAATAGCTGCTCTGTTTGGCAACTTTGAGAAACACTGCTTGGGGATTAATTTCTGCAATTCTGATAACAGTAGTATGTTTTTAGAGAGAGAGCTTCCATTGCGTCTTCGTGTATATCCAGTTGCGTGTCTTGACTCAACTCACCTCACCAGGATGGCATATTTAGGAACTTGGGCACCCCACTGCTTTCTTCCAGAGGCCGTAAGAACAAAGGGAAGCATGGTGTTGTACTACTGTTGCCCAGTGATGGGAATATGAGGTTGCTGGTCGACAATGAATCTCTTGTCTGCAGGCAGTTGTGTGGCAGGGGCCCTCACATGAAGAAAGAAAGCAGAGAACAAACTCAAATTATTTCTCGGCTTGAGCCAAATGTCACTATGAGGGAATGCTGAGATTACTTTACACATATTTTGTACCTGGACTCAGCTATCACGAGAAGTCGGGAGTCTCCTGGAGCAGGACTTCCTCTTAAATCACTGGAATGCTTAATTGGGAAGCATCGTTTGCCTTGCCTTGCTAATGTCTAGAACGGGTGTCAAACTCACATCATCATTTATTTTATTTATTAGTCGATTTATATGCTGCCCTTGTCCCGAAGGACACGGGGGCAGCTCACAACATCCAAAACAAACAGTATTAAATTAAAATGGGAATTAAAATTAACAAATTAATATTAAAATAAAATTAAAACCCGTCAGTCAGTCGATCTGCTGGAATAGCCACATCATCAGGTCTTAACTGTCTGTGGTTTTCTCTATCCAAAGGGATTTTTTTGGGGGGTGGGGGGGAATACATATGTGAATACATACAAACAGGATCATCTGGATAGCAGGGTCCAAGAAATCAAAATGGCAGCCATGTTTGTGCGATCAAAGCTCTGTCTCTTTAATACATGTGTTGCCCAGGAGACAGGTACAAAAACAAGATGGGGGGGGGGCTTCAATTGTGCAGTCACAGTTTCCACCTTGACTTTTTAAACCCTTTCTGCAAACAGACACCCCAAAAGCCTCTTGGTAAAAACATGTGATCACAGTTTTAATAATGCTCGCTTAGATGATGGCCATGTCTGATTTCAAAGACTAAGGTGGATTTGGTTTTGGCTTTGTTTTGCAGCTAATCCCAAAATTAAAAGCCTTGTGCTGGTCCCTATGCTGTTTTGGGATGAGGGATATCGTAGTCCAACATAACAGGAGAAACCTGACAGGCACCCTTAACCAGCTCTATGTCCCCTTAAATTCACTTAACTAGTTCTATGTCCCCTTAATCTTGAAGGTGAAACTCAAATACTTTGGCCACCTAATGAGAAGGAAGGACTCACTAGAGAAGAGCCTAATGCTGGGAAAGGTTGAGGGCAAAAGAAGAAAGGGACGACAGAGAATGAGGTGGCTGGATGGAGCCACTGAAGCAGTCGTGTGAGCTTAAATGGTCTCCGGGGGATGGTAAAGGACAGGAAGGCCTGGAGGAACGATGCGCATGGGGTCGTGATGGGTCGGACATGACTTCGCAACTAACAACAACAAAGTTCAACAGATCCTCAAAGCCCGCATTTACAGAGTTAATCTTTCTGTTATTTCGCTTTTCAAACTTCTTGGGAAATCTATTTTCTCAGAAGAGTTGGTGGCTAATCATTAAGATCCACCACAGAAAAAAAAAACCCTACAAAACAATGCAAAGATGTAAGGGAAGAAACAAAGACCTCTCCAATCTACCCAATTTTACGGTGCTAGAGGGAAGGCAAAAGAAGAGGAAAAATATAACGAGTCCCACATTCTCAAGATTTCTCCCCCCCATCCCAATGTTTCAGATTCAATAATACCCATTGAGGTGGCTTGTTTTCATTGCAGTCGGATGAAAAACTCGACAGCTGGACGTGTGCCACCCTAAGGAAATTCGTGCTGGACTTGGGTGAAGTGAGGGATATCTCATAGCAACTGGGATTGTTCTAAAGTAAAACATTGCCAAGTTGGGCCAGTAACTAATTATTCTTTTTTCTTGCCTCTTGGCAGTTTGCCATCTGCTCAGCATTATACGGTACCCAGGGGTGGGAGGGGAGCAGCAAAAGGCGCTGGAAAGCTTAATCATTGAACCATGCAGAAGGATTGGCTTTACTTCAGCTCTGCTGCTCGGGAGACTCATTGGAGAAATGGCTGGGTGGTAGGATCCTGCTGGCTTCTCAACATATTGATTCCAGCTTTGGTCTCAGGAACTTGCTGTCAACACCGAACTACTAGAAAACATGCTTGCGGTGCATCTTGTGGCCTTTTATTTCACAAAGCTGAAAGAAGATCAGATCAAAAAGGTAAGATCTGGTTGTGTTGACTCTTTGGGTCAAATTGGGAATGCTGCGGTCTGAGTAAACCTGTTGCTAATCAATGCTAGTAGAAAGAGGGAGAGAGGAAGGATTTTTTTTTTAATTGTACAGCCCTGTATATAATAAACTTTCATTTATTAATGTTATAATCACCCAGCCTCATTGCCACTCTGGGTGGCATACAACTTGAATAAACTAAACTAAGAAGTGCAATGTATTTGTGTTTTTTAAAAAAATCCAACAAGTTGTGCATAAAATTCAGAAGTATCAACTAAAAAGATTCCCTGATGTAGAAGATGATTTAATAACCTGACATTCTAGGGCACTCTCATATTTGCTTACTTATTCTATTACTTATGAAACAAGGTGAGCCTTAAGCTTCGCACACCAAATTTAGTGTGCCACTCGTAAAGCCACATTCAAATATATGCTCTCACTCTCAGCTGAAACTTGTTTTATCCAGAAACAAAATACAGCCAAACAGCAGCAACAATGTCATGAAGCTGTGATAGAACTATCCCCAAATGTTTGTGCAAAAATATCTTTTTCAAAAAATGTGGGACAGGAGAGTTCACTTCCTATGGATTACTTCTCACGTCATCATTAATCAGTGTAATATTTTCAGTCTTATATTTAAATGAATATAAAATCTGAGATGAAAATAAATTAAGATTAGGACACATCAACGAATCTCTTTCCATAGCTAAATGTTACAGCAATAAAACTGGAGGCCCTTTCATCAAATGCCCTATAATTTTATTCAATGGGGAAAAAGTTCTAAACTCTTTATTTATGACCCTTTAATCCCATAATTACAAGGGATATGGTGGCTCAGTGGGTAACATGCTGAGCTTGTCGATCGAAAGGTCAGCAGTTCAGCGGTTCGAATCCCTAGTGCTGCATAATGGGGTGAGCTCCCATTCCTTGTCCCAGCTTCTGCCAACCTAACAGTTCGAAAGCACGTAAAAATGCAAGTAGAAAAATAGGGACCACCTTTGATGGGAAGGTAACAGCATTCCATGCGCCTTTGGCATTTAGTCATGCCGGCCACATGACCACAGAGATGTCTTCGGACAGTGCTGTCTCTTCGGCTTTGAAACGGAGATGAGCACTGCCCCCTAGAGTCAGGAATGACTAGCACATATGTGCGAGGGGAACCTTTACCTTTACTTACAGTATGAATGAATACATTATTTTTTCACGTTTTTTAGGAAAAAGGACAGTTGGGGAAGGGAGAAGAACTTGTCAAGGAAGCTAATTTAAAGTGCTGCACCCAATGCCAACACAAGTTGCTACATATACATACACACAGAATGACACACACACAAAGATAAGCTGTTTAAAAGGCCTGCAGTGTATCCATTGCAATATGTTCAGCCAAGTTTCTAGACCCTTTGACTCAGGGTCCCCTTGGAATTGTGTGTGTGTGGCAATTTAATATCCTGCAGCTCCACATGTTTGGTTGAAGTGTTGCACTTTGCTATGTCCAGCTGTGGAAACAGATGGGGAGGGGGAAAAATAAAATTTCTGAACTTTAAAAGATATACCACCTGAGAACCTAACGGGGAGAGAGCAGAAACTGTAATGTAATAGAATATTTTATCTCACACAAAAGGCATGAATATTGGGGAAAATGCCATTCCGTGTAGGGTAGTTTGGCTGAGCTTCCTGATATTCTGCTTGGCGCAGTAACAAAATGCCAATGGCATTTCTTCCTTGGATTCAGACCGAAGCAGGATTTTACATTCCGTTATGCCAGATGGTTGCTTTCCATTATGTTACAGTCTTAAGTAATAGTAAGGCTAACTAACCGTCCACAGAAACTTTGCCAACTACGGCATTTTTAAACTCAGAAGTTGCTGCCATACGTTAGAAATTCATCCCCTAAAATATTAGCACTCTTAAAATTATTAAAGTCATCATTATGCCTGGTTGGCACCTTGACAGTCTTGTGAGAAATATAATTCTGCGGTTTAGATATTGAGTGTTTAAATATGGCAGTTTAGACTGAGGTAAAACTCTCTTTTATTACTCCAGGCAATCTGGGTTACATTTTCCTTCCTGATTGCCTATTTCTAACTCTCCCTTTGCATCGTGTCAGGGGGTAAATAAGTGTCAAGCTCATTGATTTCTGGAAGAACAAGGAAAATGGCATAATTTTTTGGTCTTACTGTGCTGGTATTGCTGATCGTTTGTTGTTAGATGCCTCCTATGGCAACCTTAAGAAGGTGGGAGGAACCACAATTTCTTTTCCTGTTTTACTTACTTTAAATAGTCAGTTTTAAAGGTTTTATCTGATGGACAGCTAGAATATTTTAAAGCATGGGTATTTTTTCCCCACTGCTTTTCCTGTGCAAGGCAAGCTATATGACACACTGCACTGTTCTCTGAAAATGTCCGTTTTAAATGCCCTAAGGCAACCATTTCATGATAGGCTTGTATTTGAGAAAATGGTTCCCATTGCCAAAACAGTGGCAGTGATTTATAATTGGCCATTTCAAAGTCAACCAAATTATTAGAAATATATTCAAGAATGTTTGGTGCAGGAAAATTTAATTTTTTCGTTATGAATGGTATTCCTAAACACACCATCAGATTTATTTTGTCATATAAAATATATGCCTAGTTCACATTATATATGTGTAACATATTGCATATAAATAACATGTAACATAAATTCATTTTATGGATGAATTCTATCAGTAATAGTATAGAGTACAGTAGGAAATAATAATTAAGGACTTGTTTAAACCTAAAGTCCCCATAGCTAATGCTGTGTTCTTAGTGATAGGATCTGGGATTAAAGACTAGGTGTCATTGCTATAATATTTTGCAACACTAATTTATAGTGACAAGAGGTATTTAAAAATGTATGTGCTGATCAGAAAGAACCCATTTCTTTCTCCCCAATTTTTTTCATCAGGATTTTTCATCAAGGGTAGTAGAATTGACAAGAAAGAAAAACGACTAGTATGCGTATGTGTGAGACTGAAGTAGATATTATTCATATGTGTCATGGTGAGTTTTTCCAACTGGGGGTCATTACTTATTTGTTCATAGTTAGACTGCCATCTCTGGATGGAAGCACCTGTGGGTGTCTGCATAGGAAAAAGAAGACAAATGAAGCATTCTCTGTCTTATGGCAAAAGGATACAACTGGAAAACATTGTTATTATATTGTAATTTTTTAATATGTCAGAAGGAGAGAATTATTAACACAGGACCTGGAGAATAGAATAGAATAGAATAGAATAGAATAGAATAGAATAGAATAGAATAGAATAGAATAGAATAGAATAG
>JANHFM010010064.1:90492-103282 GCA_032468115.1 Grayia smithii
CTTTCGGAGGCTGAAAACGCAGCCTCTCAAACGGAGCTTTCGGAGGCTGAAAACGCAGCCTCTCAAACGGAGCTTTCAGAGGTTGAAAACACAGCCTCTCAAACGGAGCTTTCGGAGGCTGAAAACGCAGCCTTTCAAACAGCTTTCGGAGGGTGAAAAGGCAAGGCGCAGAGGCCAAAATGGCAACCTGGAACAGCTGCTGCCTTGTCGGACCGGTTCTGCGCTTCCCCTGCTGTACTCACTGAAGTGCCCTGCAACGATCAGCTACATTTTTGAAGCTGCTTATCTGCCTCAACGAGGTGCGTGCGAGCGTAGAGTGCACGCTTACAACCAGCAAACCTGTTGCTAAAGTTCACCTCTAGGAATAGCTGATTAGGGGTATTCCGGGACGCCGATCCACCCGCCAATCAGCTGCTCGTGCTGAATCAGGCTAATGTGCTGAAGCTGACCAGGCTGTTTGCTAAGGACGCTAGCCAGATGAATACCGATGGATGCTGGTAGGCAGAGGCAGGACTTTTTTTTTCTTCTTATTTTCCTCCCTAAAAACTAAGGTGTGTCTTATACTCCGGAGCATCACATACTCTGAAAAATATGGTAATTTCTGTCGTTCTTACTAACAGTGTTTCTGAACTGGTATTTTTGTCTTTGATTGTAGGTATGAGAAGATGATCAGTGGAATGTATTTAGGGGAAATTGTCCGTAACATTTTGATTGACTTCACAAAAAGAGGATTCCTCTTCAGAGGTCAAATTTCAGAAACACTGAAAACTAGGGGCATTTTTGAAACCAAGTTTCTTTCACAGATTGAGAGGTAAGTGCACACAATATAACTGGAATGGCGCTTGTTATTATCTCAGTATATTAGCAGTTACTTAGGTATCTCATTTAACATTTTCTTCCCAAACTCACATCAATACTTCATCCTCATCATCTAGCTTAGGGGTGGGGAACAATGGCTCTTTATGACTTCAATTCCATGCTGGCTCAGGAATTCTGGGAGTTGAAGTCCACAAGTCATAAAGGGACTGTGCTTCCCCACTTCTGATCTAGCTGATTTTTTGACTGATTTTTGCAAAAGGTAACCGGTACCAGGGCTACTTAGTACTTAGAAAGAAATCACAGGAAGATCCCAAACATGTGAAATCAAGAAACAAGTAAGAGGCAAGACGTGTCCATGTAATCATCTGGGGTTAATTGGATTTGAAGGAAACGATCCCATTTCTTTCTTGGAATGTCTTTCTATGATACGTAACAGGTTTCTGCAACACCAGTGTTCTGGTATCAGAACAAACATATTTTGCTTCAGCAGAAGCTCAGAAAGAAAACAGTTTGGTAGCAGTATGGGGTTGTTTTCTTTTTTTGGCGGATTCCTTGAGTCTGGAATGGGACTTTTCTCCTCCTATCCTTGGCTGCACCTGCTTCTCCGCCAGACTTCCGCTTCAGGGGATTCTCCTCTAGCTTTTCTCCTCAGTTAACACGCCCCTGTCCATTCGCCACGACCAGTTGGCCACGGGCCCTCCGTCCCACAAGCTTGGCACGGTCCATTTGACGCCACACTGTTCGTCCCGGGTTTTTCGCCTCCCAGGACAGTTAGTCGCCAGCCAATAGACTAGTTGCCAGTGCTGGCAGCCAGAAGCATGGGGGTGAGGGTGGGGGTTGGGGGAGTTGCTACTCAGGCTCTCTCCCTCTCCCTCCCTCTCTCTCTCTCTCCCTCTCTCTTTCTCCCAAGTCCCCCAAAGTCATCCCCGCATACCATTACATTAGCTGAATATAGAGTGTGTAGGTTGCCTGCAAAGATATGTGAAATCTTTCAAATCCGTGTCGCCTAATAATTGAAAGTGGGCAAAGATCCCCGAACTAGTTTTGCCCTCAAATGATATGCTTAGCTTTGGAAAGTTTGTCCAAGTACTTGACTCTGTCCCCTTCGTGCCCTTTCTCAACAGCGATAGGTTAGCGTTGCTTCAAGTCCGTACCATCCTCCAGCAGCTTGGCCTGAACAGCACTTGCGATGACAGTATAATTGTGAAGACAGTATGCGGAGCTGTGTCGCGGAGGGCAGCTCAGCTGTGTGGCGCTGGAATGGCTGCTGTTGTAGATAAAATAAGGGAGAACAGAGGCTTGGAGCATCTGGATATAACCGTGGGCGTAGATGGCACACTATACAAACTTCATCCACAGTACGTATTTTGTGTGTTTGGGTAGGAGCAAATATGCTGTATTCTGAATGGTTTAAATCAGGGGTCTCCAACCTTGGCAACTTTAAGACTCGTGGACTTCAATGCCTAGAATTCTGGGAGTTGAAGTCCACAAGTCTTAAAGTTGCCAAGGTTGGAGACCCCTGGTTTAAATCTCATTCCCCCTCTCCCCCAGGCCATGTGTGGGAAATGTCATTCAGTCTCCAAGGACCTTTATCACCACTACCACCACCATGTATGTTAATGGAAACGTGGGATGATGTTCTGATGGTTCATTGTGGGTTTTGTGGGTTTCAGAGGATGCAAGAGCCAACAAGATGGAATTCTTTCTTGGATATTTCAGGGTTGACACACTGAGTTAAAGCTACCACAGATTAGTTTTTCTTCCCGTGTTGGGTTATCTTTTATTATTATTTCATTATTTATGAAGTTTATTTGGTGTCCCTCTCACCACAGGGTGACTCTTCTTATGTGCAATTTATGCACGTGTGTATAAATTACAGTTAATACATATTACTATATAAAATTTATAATCCCCTGCCCCCCTTGCTCTCTACTCTGCAATCTTTTGATCATCATAGTGATGTATTCTTGCTGTATTCCTTTTTCATTGTTTTATTTTATGAGTTGTATTATTTTATTTCTGTTTACACTCCTTTCATTTTCTTCCCTTTTATTATTATAAGCTGCCTAGAGTAACCCCAAGGCGAGATACAGACGGCAAATAAATGTAACAAGTAAAATAAATAATAAATTAATTTCCAAGTACAAAAACATGGTATACATGATCACTGTATACTCTCTTCCTCCAGCATTATTTTCTGAGTGATAAAGGAAGGGTGGAGGATGTATGTGATTTGACAGGCTGTTCATTTTTGTTTCTGTGTGAATGAAAATAAGTGCCTGCCTATTCCATCCACATCCTTGAGTGTATGTCTGGCTTTCCATGGATAGTTTCTGCCAGTCATTTCTGTATTAACAAGATTGTTCATCTTCAAGATTGTTGGTTGGCAGTTCTAGGAAAAGCAGGCTCAACACATCTTGAGAACACCAGGTTGGAGAAAGCTGTTATATAAAATGGATATGATATTATTCTATATCCATGATGGCAAACCTATGGCACGTGTGCCAGAGGTGGCAAACAGAGCCCTCTCTGTCGGCATGCGCGCCGTCGCCAGCTGCTCTTCTGTTTTCACACCAGCCAGCTGGTTGTCACGCATGCCGGAGTGCCGGAAACCCAAAGACCAGCTGGCCAATGTGGATGCATCCTGACCCAACAAGCCTATACAACAGTGATGGCGAACCTTTTCTGCACCGAGTGCTGAAACCGGAATGTGGGTGCGTGCACTGGATCACTGGAAACCCAAAGACCAGCTGGCCGGTGCGCATTTGTGTGCTGGCCACCTGGTCTTCAGGTTTTTGCTGCTCTGGCGTACGTGAAGACCAGCTGGTGCACCAGAAACATGAAAACTAGATAGCCAGCATGCGCACCGGCCAGCTGGTTTTTGGATTTCCAGCACGCATGTGCGCATTCCGGTTTGGGCACTTGGTGCCGAAAAGGTTCTCTTTCACTGCTCTATATGATATGCGGGGCCATTCATTTGCACAACCATCACATTTTAGTCGTAATGTAGGAAAAACATTTCCACATTTTGGTCATTCTCCTAAGGGTCTCTTCGGTAAGATGGGTGGTATAGAAATGTGATAAATAAATAAAATTAAATTTCCCGGGCATCCAACAGTTGATCTGAAATCAGCAAGATGGAGGTGTTGTGTTGCAATAGATGCCCTACTGCTTTTGTACATGAGTGACATCGTCACAGATTGGAAACAGCAGGGATTCTCATGCACCACCGCACCTGCCACTGGGCAGATGTTGACCTTCCTGCCACCGGCTACAAGTCCAGTGAAGCCCACCCATCCCCCTCCAGCATATTTAGATGATGGTGCTATTTTCAGTTGGGTAGAAGAAGGACTTTTCACCCCTTCTCTGCTTTCTGCAGCTTTTCAAAGGTCATGCACCAAACGGTAAAGGAGCTGGCGCCCAAATGCAACGTGACATTCCTGCTTTCGGAAGACGGCAGCGGCAAGGGAGCTGCCCTCATCACTGCAGTGGGATGCCGACTGCGTGACGCTGAGCATAACTGAACTCTGCTCCCTGGGCTGCTTATGACTTCCAAGCACTTTCTTGACAAGCAGCGGTTCTGTAGCCTGAACTGGCGGGGAAGAGCCCAGAATTCACTGCTTGTGGTGGAAGAGTTGGGGTTTAAGGAAAAAAAAAGTAAAATAAAAATAGAATGCTGATTAAGTATGCTGTTGCTGATAATATCTTCCACTTTGGGTCCTTTTGTCTGCATGTGTCTTTTTCTGCCCTATTTAGTACATTCCCCATCTGTAAATCATAAAAAAACGGATGTCAGAAACTAATTTATGATTTGAGGTTCTAAAATTACAGCCAAAAAATTGATGTGAGCGAGAGAGCAGGTGGTGGTACCATGTCAAGTGTATTCTTTGCAGTTGCTACTATGTCCACATTAAATATATCACCAACAGTGCTGAATATGAGGCAAATGCTTATGCAAAGGGAACTTAACAATTCCCATCTGAACTTTTCACCCAGTATTGTTTTATTCCCTCATCTTGAAGTTTCCACCGCAGTGTGATAGCATCTGAATCTTCTGGACTTATGACTTCCCTTAATGACCTGAATGTTCTGTTTGCACTGAAACAAGGGATACACAGATCAATTAATGAACCAACCAAAAATCTCTCCCCACTTGTCAATTATCGCTGCCATTTCTTTTGGCTTTGATAATCAATGTCAAAACCCCAAGTACCATTTCAAAAGGCAAGTCTTTACTAATAAAACAAAATGCCCTAAGGTGATCCAGTTCTCTCGTTTTGAGAAATACTTTTTGCCTTTATATTAGCTTTGCTATTTTTCCAGGTTTCTCCCTCCTCACTTTAATAAAAGAGTTTGGAATTCCCATGTTATTTTATGTCCTGCTGAAAGCCATTTCCAATTTACTAAGGTTGTGAATTCTGGGAGAAACCTGAGAGCTTGCATGGGAGAATATAACGTGGTGTTGGGGGCAGAGACCTCAGTTTCTGTCAGATCTATGTAAGGCTACAGTATTCACATCCAACAACCAAAGCTATAGGCCTCTGCAGAACAGTAGCCACATCTTTTTTCATATATCCTATCTTGAGGTAGGACTTCGATTGTGTAGTGCTGGCTATCATTTTCTCTTTTTTAAAAACAAAATCCCACTCTTGGACAATCCAGCCTTTCCCCTAGAGTAGAGCAGTATTTCTTAACTCAGTAACTTTTAAGTTGTGGGGACTTCAACTCTTGATTGGCTGAGGAATTCTGGGAGTTGAAGTCCACACATTTTAAAGTTGCCAGGTTGAGAAACATTTGCTCTAGACCAAGGCTGTCAAACTCATGCTGTCATGGCGGCGTCACGTGACATATCGTCGCTCTTTTTCCCTTCGCTAAACCGGGCGTGGGTGTGGTCAGTGTGTGATGCATCCCGCCTGTAGGCCGGGAATTTGACAGCTTTGCTCTAGACTGTAGATACCAGTGACTACGGACCTGACCACCATTTTGATTTTCTCTTACAGCCTAGGATGTCTGATACATTAAGTCTAAAAATTTGCAGGAAACTGAATAGGTATGAATGGCTTCCTACTCCGGATGCTTCTGTAGGGCAGCATTTACACAATTACAAAACATTAAAATAGTCTTGATTTTGCTACAGCCAAAGAATCAACAGGGGAAAATGTGATACACTCTACCTTCTATGGTGATTACAGTAGACTTCCTAGTGAAATGATTTTTATGGAGTTGAATTGCACCAATTATACTTCTGAAAATGCACATTTGGGGATAGTTAGGCATGTGGGCAATTAGTACTCCTTAAGAATTCTAGGAGCATTATCTTTCAAGGCCTGGTTTATTCTGTGGTTGGATTTGCTGGTGCGTTTTACCAAAATACTTGAAAAATATTGTGACAGGCAGCACCAGAGAAGTTAATGTGCAAAAAAACCATGGCTATCTCAGTTACAAGATATCTCAGTTTGTTCTAGACTTGAAATTTAAACTAGCGCATGATTATAGATACGGAACTCTTCTCTTGTTAGTAATTACCCAAGTAGCAAAGGGATGAGCTGGTCTTTTTAAAGGCTCTCCAGCTACCTCCATTCCAGTGAGAAATTATATTGATCACATCACTGGCAACAAGAAACAGCAACAAGGAAATAAAAGAAAACCAACCTTAGTGGATTACTTTAAATCTCAAGATTCGGATTGCTTATCTCTTAAGCATTTTCAGTACACATTTTGGTGCATTGTGATCGAATGTTGTGGTAAAATGAGTCTCGCCCAGTATTTTGCAGCTTTCAGTGTGTGTGCGTGTGTACGTCTTCCTGAAGGATCGCATGATTCCCGTGGTTTTCCTAAGCTGGAAAGTCTTTTTATATTGCCTACTAGTAGTGATTATACTACATAGTGCAAAGTGGATATTTGTGACATAATTAAACTTTATTTTGAAGTGTGTTTATTGGTGTCTGGTGATTCTTTCTGACAAAGGTATTTATGTTGTCGAAATGCAAGAGAAACCAAGGAGGAATAATTTTCTCTACATTTTTAGGCTAGAGCATCCCTGAAGAATTCACAAATCTAGCCATTTTTGACTTTCGATAAATATGTTTAGAAGAACTTGCTATGTATTTCAGATCCTGGACATGTGGTTGCAAACCTGAATTGTTTTTATTAAGTCGGCGAACATAGGCTTAATCTTCAGAGAAAGCCCTGGATTACCACAGAGTGAATTTTGTTATGGAAATTTGTTCTTTTTCTTCCAGGTTCAAACATTGGGCATGAATTTAGGCTTGAACTGTTAGTTAGTTGTTACGGTTTGCAGCTTCAGTATTGAAGAAAAAAAAATCAAAAGTAGGTGGGCGTTTGGCATTAGAAAGGTCTCGGCTATTCATTGTGCAGAGCTAGAAAACCCACCGGCTTCATTCCTTATAAGCAGAAATTCTGTGTCCGAAACATAAAAAACCTTGTATGTTAAGGGCTTTAATGCTGGCATACGCTAATGAATGTCTGGTTTAAATCGCAAAATCTGTGCCCATCTGGAAATTTTTTAAGTGGTAACATTTACACACACTCATTCAATAGGGTGCTTATTTTTTAGGCTGTAAAAATGGATCTAATTTTGGGAAACATTCATGTCCATAGTGAATTGTCAATTGCTGATGCTGCTACTCTTTGCCATCTGAAGATTTTTATTTTATTTTTTTGGCAGATAGTTCCAATGTTTTAAGAGGGTTAAAAAAAACTCGCAGCATTTTAAATCTCAATCCATGATTTTATTTTGTGTTGCTTTTCAGTCTGTTGGAATCTTTGATATGGAAGTTATTTCCAAAATTATTTAAAAACAATTTTAATTATAGTATATAAATAGCTATTTAATAAATTTATATAAACCAATACTTTTCCTTTCTTGAGTGAAATATTCTTACCACATAAATTATAATAAATATTTAAAGCGTACCTCACAGTACACTGTCTTATTGCTATGTATATTGAGCTATAATATTGAGTGTTAAATCTGATGGTCGTTCTTTCCAAGAGATTTCAGGGATTTCCCCAATTATGGGGAAATGCAAGGAAGATTTTTTTTTTCACTTTGCCCAGTTTTTAGATCTTTGCAACATTTAGTCTTCACTTGAGTTTTTGTTGGGGATTGAAGGAGGGCTGGACCAGTTATAACTTGAATGGGAAAGAAAAACAGGACTGAAGTAACACCTTTTCTGACTAATAGTAAAAGTCATTTCCCCTATATGCTTTGCAGTGAAAGATAGAAGGCTCTGTTGGAAATTATAGCTTGGATTTGATCCCTCTAATCTTCCTAGGACAACTCATGATGTTCAAGGTAGTTGGGTGCAAGAACCTTAATACAGATAGTCCTCAACTTATAACCCTAGTTGAACCCACAATTAGTTGTAAATTATGGTCAATAATGTGACACTGCCTGATTTTATGATTTTTTTATGGTGGTCATTAAGTGAACCCATTGCTTGCTATGGAGTGCTCTTTTAGCAGAAACAAATAAATGCTGGTTTCCACCAAAAACATTGTAAACCATGGTCACGGGACTCCAGGATGCTTTAAATGGACATAATGCAGGCCAGTTGCCAACTGCTCAAGAAGTGGTCTTATGGCAGCCATTAGAGTTTCAGATCCAGGTCATAAGTAACTTGACGGGTCCATCATAAGTTTGAACTAAGTCAGAGTACCTTTATTCCTTTCATTAATTCCTTGTTCTCAAAACCCCAGTTTTCAGGACCTCCAGCCCTCCCTAATTTCTGTTACAATTTGGTTTGGTGTTCTTGAGGAAAAGATGAATAATTTTGATTTTCCATATGTTCATTTTAAACAGCCTGTAAAACAGTTTCATTATTGCAATGTGCATGTAGAGGTAATTGCATATTGTAGCCTTTTTCTAAAAGTGCAGTTTCTCTAAAGGACATTTGTTTGGAACAAAATATTTTAAGCATCAGCTCCAGGATGGTGAATGAAAACATTTTAGAGAGAAAATGAATTTTAGATTACCAGTAGATTTATATCTATTTAATGTCTAGGAGTACACTGAGTGAATGCTTAACTTTTGGTCTCTTATTAGTTAAGGATTAACCATTCCTGAATTGTTCTTTGTAACAACTGGTGAAATTGAAACCCGTTAAATATACTTAAATTATCTTTAATGTATATAAATATTGGAATAATTAAAACTGCAATAAATAACTTAGGTTGCTTATTAATCCAGATGTTTAAAGTACTGATATCAGTGGAATTATTAATGGGTTTATAGCAAGAAATTAGCAAAATAGACTAGCAAGACACACTGGGGAAAAATGTATTTACTGCTTAGTTTGTGGTGGGAAATAAAACAATATCTTATGTAAAAAGGGATTTCAAAAGGACTACAAACAGGCAAAATGCAGTGCCGCTACAAAATAATAATTACCGGTAGTCCTCGATTTACGACTGCAATTGAGCCCCAAATTTCCACTGTTAAGCAACAGTGAGTTTATACCCCATTTTGCAATCTTTCTTGCCACAGTTGTTAAGTGAATCTGGCTTCCCCATTGACTTTGCTTGTCACAAGTTTGCAAAAGGTAATCGCATAACCCTGGGATCCTGCAACCATCATAAATATACTTGCCAGTTGCCGAGCGTCAGAATTTTAATCATGTGACCATGGGGATGCTGCAATGGTCATCCATGTGAAGAATAATCATAAGTCACTTGTTTCCATGCTGTTGTATCTTTGAATGGTCACTAAACAAATGGTTTTAAATTGAGAACTACCTATACAAACCTGTAATGATATAGTACAGTATTTTTGAAGCTACAACAAAAACCAGGCAATGAAGTTGTTACTTAAGCCTTTAGGATAAAAATCATGCCACCCAATACATATGATTAACTGACAAAGTGATCAGTTGTGTACATTACTAAGCTCAGAGAAGTTGGATGCTTGTTCTCTTTGGATTTTCCGTAAGGACCAGGATAGCTAAGGTTAAGCCGGTCTCTTTCCGTAGCTTTGATGCAGGGACACCATTGAAAAGCAATCCTAAATCCAGATCGGAACCTGTCAAGGGCACAAATATTAATAAAATGCATGTTATCTAAACCGGAGATGAGAGAATGAAGCCATCAACTTTTCCCCCTAATTTCTATCACACCTTTTAATTTTTTTTAATGTGTTCTGCAGTATTTTCCACCCAAGTGTTATCATTTACTATCTGTCTGCTGACTCATCTGTCTGTCTCTGGCCTGACCTCTAACCCAACAGGGGTGTGTAAAAAGGTGGACTCAGGAAAATCAAGATGGCCACCCTGGCAATTAAGTCCCATGTCCTTATAAGGTGTTCTATTATGTTCATAAAGAAGGGATGGCCATCGATCACGTGCTTGGGCCACTATTTTGATTTTTTTTTACTGCTATCCTTCCTCTGTGTGTCAGAGATTCTAGATATATCGATGGTGTTTGGGTTCACCTATGACAAGCAGTAACCTCCACACACAACAGGCTTAGCACCACTGTGGCTATTACACCATGGATTCACGTGTTATTTTTTAAAAAAAAATTTTTATAACACAACACAGTATAACAAACACAAAACACATAACACATATATATTTCCTCTTATCTACTAATATATATATTCTCCCCCAATTTCCTTTGTACATACATTAATTTCTAGCAATCCTAATATTATACATTTTTTACAATATCCTATACACCTTTTACATTTTTAACTTCTCCCCTATCTTTATTATTCATTATTTCTATTTTCTAGCCAATTATACCATTTAGTCCAAATTACATAGTAGTCCTAATATTTTTATATTTTTATATAGGAATTAGCTCACCATCTTTTGTTTATCAAACTGTGGCTTAGTATGTATGAGCTAACCTGGATCTCAACTCACCCTCGAGCATTTGCCATTTTCTAAAATGTAAAGCTGATGTTTTTATATATATAAAAAAATAATGTTAAGGAAAAAAGTTATTCGGTGCGAGTGACGGCACCAAATTACATTACAGTAATTTGAAGTGAACATTTATCTTATGTCGTCTTATACTGTGCTGTCCTTGGGTGATGGATCTTTTTACTCACTGAAGCTGTAGTCCCTTAAGCTACACAATACTCACCTGTGATTAAGACAGCAATAAATAATTGGACTGTACATTGCAGAACTCATGGCCAGCAAGAACACAGCCAGATACACTTGTTGGATGTACTTCTGCCTGTTGATTTCCTTCCAGATGCTTCCCAGGATGAAGTAGAAATGATAAGGGAACCAGCAAATGGCAAATGTTATCACAACTGCAACCATTGCCCTGACGAACTAGGACAAAAACAACAACAAAAACAACAATGTAGGGTTGCTTTATGACTGTTTCATTCTTTCTTTTCTACTGTATAATCTAACTACCACAAGGAATTCCAGAAGTTGAGACAAAGTGAGTGTTTTGTTCGTAACCTTTCAAGCATTTGGACATCCCGCAATTGACTTGTTTTTAAAACCTTCGTCCAAGCCATGGCTACTTGGAAAATGCATCTGCCAAAAACCCCACCAAGATTCCATTCCTGCCATATTCACTGAGGTGTAAATTGGAAAGTTAAGAGCATGGTAGTGAACAGGCGAAAGAGAAATGCTTCACTGTTGCTTTCATTGTCTGTTTGGGGATTTGAATTAAAAAAAAAAATGTCAGTCATTCTTTGCCTACATTCTTTATTGTAGTCATCTACAATAAAGATGACTTGCTGGGAGATGTGTGGGGGAAGCGATGCTGCCTAGGGAACAATCGGATAAGAGAGGACACAGCCTGCAGTTGCCTAATGGGCAGAGAAAGAAGCTCAGAAAGGAAACACCTTAACTATAGTCTATAAAAGAGAAAGTGGCAGGTTTGTCTGGCAAGATTGATATCAGCTTTCCCAGGTAAACCAGACAGGAAACATAACCAGATGAGGTAATTCTACTTTACCTTAAGACTGCATTAACTGAATCAGAGATCTAGTAGCACAAATTTTCTGAGTTTGTTTCTCTGCCCATTATGCAGCTGTGAACTATGCCCTATCCTAACTGGTTGTTCTCTAAGCCAGGGGTCTCCAACCTTGGCAACTTTAAGACTTGTGGACTTCAACTTCCAGAATTCCTCAGCCAGCAAAGAATACTGGTAAAAGTAACTGCAAGTATCAGTTAACATGGATTTCCATCAGTTTTGGAGGAAGAAAAGATCCACTCTTTCCTATTCAGAATTCTTGAAACTTCCATGGGATATTCTTGGTAGCATCCTCAGGGAATGGACAAGAGAGAAGGTTCACCGTGCAGTGGCCCAGTGGTTAGAATGCAGTATTGTAGGCTCTTCTGCTGATCACTGGCTGCCAGCAGTTTGGCAGTTCAGGTCTCAGTGGCTCAAAGTTGACTCAGCCTTCCATCCTTTCAAGGTGGGTAAAATGAGGACCCAGATTGTTGGGGGCAAGAGGCTGACTCTGTAAATTGCTTAGAGAGGGCCGTAAAGCACTGTGAAGCAGTATATAAGCCTAAGTGCTAGTGCTATCATGGTAGTGTGATTAAGCCTTTTTCTACATGTGTTGCAACATTGCAGGCACATCCTGAAGAGTTGGAACCTGCCCCGGAAGGACACAATTCACATTCTCATGGAGAGACAAACAATCTGCAGATGCCACTGGAGACTGAAATCCTTCCAACAAAACATTTCAAGTGCAGCTGTTTCGTTCCAATCTCAGAACAAAGCAACTATTCATATTTGATAGAGTAGTCAGACTTTGACCAGTTTTTATGATTGTTTATTGACCTTGGCGTGCCTTTGCTACAAACCAGGGGTGAAATGCAGCAGGTTCTGACAGGTTCTGGAGAACCGGTAGCGGAATTTTTGAGCAGTTTGGAGAACTGGGAAGTATCACCTCTGGATGGCCCCAGAGTGGGGTGGGAATGGAGATTTTGCAATAGCCTTCCTCTGGAGTGGGGTGGGAATGGAAATTTCCCCT
>JANHFM010010064.1:141222-159947 GCA_032468115.1 Grayia smithii
GAAGGCCCTTTCCCGCGGGCCCGCCAGCCGACATTGTTTAGCTGACGGAACCCGGAGGAGGCCGACCCTGTGGGATCCATAATTCTCTATGAAAGAACAAACACGACCAGGAGCTGTACCCACCCGCATGCCCGTACTTATGGTTCTCTGCGCTCTGCACGCTCCACGCATGCGCAGAACACTTTTTGGAGGGTTTTTCCCCCCAAAAAGGTTACTGTGCATGCTTGGAGTGCGCATTTGGCATGCGCTGATCACGCGCAAAGTACGTGCATCATCAGAACTGATAGTAAAGGTAAGTAGAACCCACCCCGGCCAATGTGCCATAGCCAACTTGCTGCAGCAAACTCGCCATGGAACAACTTGCCACAGGACAAAAGTTAGATAATATCAAAGAAATTGTGAAGTAGACTCATTAAAGAAAGGATGCAAAAGGTGGGACAAAGTGAAATGTGAATGACAAAAATTAAAATAAATGTTTAATTATTTCATTAAATAATTAAATAAAATGGTTGAATTGTCCCAAGGCCAATTGTCCTGTGGCAAGTTAGCTGTGGGGAGCCGGCCACGGCGAGTTAATCGTGGCGAATTGGTAGCAGTGAGATGGCCGTGGCAAGTCAGCCTTGGTATGTTGCCCCTTTTTGTTGAAATGTTTGCCCACTGGGAAACATTTCAGAGAAAACGAAGTCCAGTTGAATCACGACTCAACATCCAGAAATCCATGCCCTTGGTTTCCCTCCCTTGAAACATGGTGTTGCTGGAAAGAAAAGCAATGTGTGAAGTCCATTCTGTTCGTACTTTAACCTGTCATACCGTTCCTTTTCAATGTAAACAATATTATGCAGTAGACTGAAAAGAAGAGAAAAAAACAGACAGTTAAAAAGATTAAAAACATGGAAAGACAAGGGGGGGGAGGAAGGAACGAGCACAAGAAGATCCATTATAACTCAACATACTTTATGACCCTTGCAAACTATCCTTACTTTCATCACATTTATACCCAGTTTCATATATTGGATTTTTACTCATTAAATTCACCTCTGTCGTTTTTGAAGATCTCATCAGCCATGAATGTCCTGGTCTTTCCTTTTCTCTCAGCCTATCTCATTCTTTCTTTAAATATTTGTTTTGGAATCTGATCCTCATTCATTCTCTCTCGATGACCAGACTGTCCTGATGTCCAGGACAAAAAACTGTCCTGTTTTTTGTATTAAATCCTCATTCATTCACCACCCATTAATTTTTTTACTCAATTGCTTCTTGTTTTACCACATACTCTTCTACGATACTCCACTCTTGTTGCATTTAGCTTACTTTTATGTTCCTCCTGACATATCTGATTCTCTCTTCCTTATAACCAAGTATAAAGAAGTGTGCCATTTATTCACGTCATTCTGCTTCCTTTCAACCCATATTCATTCATCACTATAGATCACACACTACAGCCTACATTTCTATCGGCACTGCATGTATTAAAATTTCTCCCTTCATTTCCCCATTCTTAATATCAAGGAACATAAATTTGTTTGCTCTAATTTATCCACACCGTAAAACTACACTCTTACCATTTTTTTATCATTATGATAGAATTTATGACCTCCTTTTCAACATTTAAAAGGGTCGCAGTGGCTCAATGGCTAAGATGCTGAGCTTGTCGGTTGAAAGATTGGCAGTTCAGCGGTTCGAATCCCTAGTGCCGCGTAACGGGGTGAGCTCCCGGTACCTGTCCCAGCTTCTGCCAACTTAGCAGTTTGAAAGGACGTAAAAAATGCAAGTAGAAAAATAGGGACCACCTTTGGTGGGAAGGTAACAGCGTTCTGTGCACCTTTGGCATTTAGTCATGCCGGCCCCATGACCACAGAGACAGCACTGGCTCTTTGGCTTTGAAATGGAGATGAGCACTGCCCCCTAGAGTCAGGAACAACTAGCACATATGTGAGAGGGGAACCTTTACCTTTACTTTACATTGAAGTAGCAGATGAACTAAGTAGCAGATGAAATACTAAACTATAAGTATCCTTTGCCTTAAGGGTAGCAGGTACAGATTAAGCTAGCTAATAAAGAACTTGGTGAAAACTAAAAGAAATAATATATGATGTATTCCCTAATTTCTTAGTAAAACTCCCTTTTATCCTTTTACCTCTCAAAATAAAAGCAAGATATTTGTTGGGTATTTGGATAATTGGCTCCATTTTGAGGTACAGTTTCTATTAATACAGTCTTCTCTTTCCGAGGCTAACAGCCAAACATTGCTCAATTATTTTCCCCAATTTGCTGCTTAACATCTCTTCTGATGTTGCTGTTGTTAATTATCACTTGATTTAAGTGGTGGCTTCAGAAGTCCAGAAGTTATGGAAAGTCCCCAGACATGTTAATGTGAATTTACTGGCTTATCCACATTCAGTGTGTGTGTGTGTGTGTGTGTGTGTGTGTGTGTGTTGTGGGGGGGCAGCAAAATACTGTAATATTCAACCATGGGAAAAAGTCAGGAAGACTTTCCATTTGTTTGCTCTGCTTTAGTTTTTGCAACTATGCAAGAAATTGGACAGAGCTTAGACTAGCTTTCAGGAAAGAGGTTTTAATGCATTACATAATGCGATTCACAAAAGCTTAGGCCTTTTAATATCAGAAATAGTGGATCAGACTTCGTTTCATTTTCATCCAGTGGGTTGTCTTTTAGTTACACTGAGAGCAAAACTCCCAGAATTCTCAGTCAGCTTGGTATTCTGGTTTCAGAAAGCACATTGGAAAAGTGGGCCTCTGAATCCCTTTCCCCCAAATTCCTACACACCTTTTCTAACCTTTCCATATTCCAAATACTTAAGGGGTGGAACACAGCTTTCCCCTCAAAGTTAAGGTTTCTGTCTATTCTAGTGTTTCCCAACCTTGGAAACTCGAAGATGGATGGACTTCAATCCCTAGATTTCCCAAGTCAGCATGGCTGGCTGGGGGAATTTTGGGGATTGAAGTCCATTCACCTTCAAGCTGCCAGGGTTGGGAAACGCTGGTCTAATGTATTATCTTTTTTTAAAAAAAAAAAATATAATCTTTATTGTTATATGTATTATCTTGAAGTACCTCTCTTTGGAGATAGACCACGTGCAGATAGAAACCCATCTCCTACTTAAAAAAAATAACTTCGAATTTGCTGCCTCTCAGAATCGACACGAGTCAGCTGGCCACCTTTTTGCGCCTTGGGAAATTAGGCTGGGAAACCGAGAGAAAGTGGAGAAGGGAAAGAGCAGCAGGTGTATGTGCGTGAGTGCATTTGGATAGGGTGGGAAATCGAAGCCCATCTATCCAACTTGACGGCAACTCCCGCCCCCCTCCCCTTACCACCACAAGTCCTTGTTTTCTTCAAGATTGGTGTGTAAACAGGGCGCCTGTAGGTGCGTGCGCGTGGGAGAGAAAGGTGCCAAGAGGTGGCTTCGCAGCGCTGGGTAGGTACGGCAGGAGCAGCAGCTGTTCCTCTGGGCGCTTCTGAAAAGCGGACAGATGTAAGCGCTCGACATATGGTCCCACAAATCACGCTCCCTGGCTAATGGCCCCTCGCCTCGCCCTAGAGTTTCTGGCTTGAGAAGGGCGGGGGTGGGGAGAGACGCTGGGGAAAGCGGAGCGCTGAGAAGTTCTCCGAGCGCAACAGGTGTCCCCGGCCGTCCTCCGCACCTTTCCGATGGGTTTCTCTCAAAGGTCCGTTTGTCAAGAGCTGAATAGGGGAGAGGAGGAGGGTCCGGGTGCGCGCGCGCTCAGAGAGGCCAAACGGGAAAAGGGGTCTTGCAAATACAAAGCCCTCCCGGTCTGACTCCCCCATCCCTTGTCTTGCCTGGGGCCTGTCTACGGGAACCTCTTTCCTTTCCCAAATGAACGGCGTGCGCCTTGGTTTTGCCCCAAAAGTGACATATGGCGGACCTCTTGCCTCTCCAAAACTTATTGTTATTATAATTATTCTGACAATAAATATAAACTCAAAAAGATTTGGAGGGTGCTTTGGAAATCCAGAGGGTCGGGTTTTTAGTTTTCCGGGGTTGTGTGATGTGTGCGTGCGTGTGTACCCGCCTGTCTCTGATTGACAAACTAAACAGTACCAGTTGGTCGCAGCAGCCCTGCAAGTCAGAGTCCAGATTGCCCCAACCCTTCCCCGACGCCTGGCAGGCGAAAAGTAGGATGCTCCGCTCCTCTAGTTACCATATGCTTTCAATAAAAGAAGACAAATAGGACCGAGCGATTAGGATTGCCGTAAACCTGTTGTAAAGTAGCAGAAGGGAGGCCAATGTAAACGCCAGAAGGGTCCCAACTGGAAGGGCCATTTCAAGCCAAGCAGGCCTGCAAGCTGCCCGGACAGGTGTGAGGAAGAAACCAAGGCGGCCCCCACCTTACCTCGGTCAATTTTTATCACGTTTGTGGTCATATTGCTCTTGTTATGCTAACTGTGAGTAAACAGAAGCGACCAGCCAGTTGTGGCAATTGGAGGGAAGTTATCAGAAAATGGCACAAAGGGAGGAGTGTTGAGGCGGGCGAGAAGGTGATTTAACAATAACGTTGCCTTCTTTTTCTGAGCAGGTGATGGCTGCCCCCAGCCTCATGATTAATGTTTCCCCAAAGCACTCCACTTGGCAAACTCCTGCCATTATTTATTAAACGAAATCTATTTATTATTATTTTAGCAAACAGTGCGGCCAGGTGGGGCTTTCTTCTCCCTCGTTAGCCTTTGTTTGGAGGACGTTTGAAGTGGGCAGTCTAAGGGGTTGGTAACTCGCTCGCCAGATTTTTGTCATCCATTTGCGTGCTAGTAGGAAAATCTGCCCGGGCTATTCAGTCCCTCCGCCGCTTTCCTGGCTGCAGATCTAAAGGGGGCACAGAAAAATTCGAGAGGGAGAAAAAAAAAGCCCACTTCCCATCTCCCTTGGGAAAAGACACACAAAAAGACGGCGACTCTTTCATTCCTCTCTTTTGAAGAAGAAAAAAAAGAGTAGGAGCAGAGAACCGAACGGCTGTCGCCAGATGCACCAGGCTCCCGTCTCTCGGCGCCTCTTCCCTGCGCCTTTGGAGACAGCCGTGCGTAAAAGGACATCCGCTCCCCCCCACCCACCCCACCAGGTTGCCCAGCGCCTCAGGGGAGCTGAGGACGGGCCGAGTTCCCCACAGTTGGCAAGAGGGAAGGAGCTGTTTCAGCACCACCACTTTCCCCATAGGGATCTGCCACCAATTCCAGCAGGGATTACCGCAGCTCATGCCAACGCCCTCGGGAATGGCTTTGGTGGAGAAAGTGCGGGTGACCTGGCAGAACCGCCAGTAACCCACCTTTCGGTGATGGTGGAGATTCCGGCCCCTTTCCAATCCCAACTGTAGGCATCCTTCTGAGCCTCGGAAGGGTCTTCCAGGGGATAATTCATTACCTCCGCTGGGAAAACTGACCAAAGCTCGCCAATTTCTCAGATTCGGAAGTGCAATTGCGCACAATTCCGAAGTCATTTTTGCGCACTGAAGTGTTTCCTCCTTTTCTTTCGTTCGGGGCATTCTCTTCAAAGAAAAAACTTGTTAGACCGTAGATTTCCCTAGTATCAGCCTATCCTGCTATTGGGCCACTTTCCTGGTGCTCGGGACGATGCCCCTTTTGGCGACGATCGCAGAGATAAGGGAGAAGGAGTTGTGGAAATGTCCTTCACTCCTTTATTTTACAAGAGAACTGGAACCCAGAGGTTTTGGGGGGGGGAGGGCAGAACAGTTTCCCCCTTGGCCATTACTGAAATGAAACACTGGATTCTTTGTCTGTGGAGAGGCTCCAAAGAAGTGTTAGGACATCCCACCCAGCCTTTTCTAACTCAGATGGGTGAGGAGAACTGCAATTTTTATCTCTTCTCAGCTAGAAACCCTATGCGGGATGTGGATAATAAGAGTTGGAGTTCCTCAGTTTGGTGGGCACCTGGTTGGAGAATGATAGCTCATAGATATTAGGGGTGTTAGGTATAGGAGTGACTCCTCATCCCAGATGGCAGTGTGCATAAAGGAAACCCAGCTGTGGCATCTTTAATTCTATGGTCTCCGGTCCACAACAACAGCAGCGTCTTGTGCTTCTGGTTGCATCTTTTGATCGTGGCCCTGTGCCAATGCCTTTGTTGTCACTCCTAGTTATACATGCATACCATTACAAATACTTCCTGACAGCTCGCACCCTGCTCCCAGGTAGATCTCTCTGTCCCTCACCCCCTTTTCCCACAGGCACTCTATGCAAAACCCAATCTAGCGATTGCTTTTACTGCGAGCCAAGAAGAAAGGAGAAGGGAGGGAAAGAAAGAAAGACAGGAGATAGTTAAATAAGGCAAGGGCATAAAAATGAAGACACAAATGAAGCCAAATGGAGAATTGAACATATATATGGAGGAGAGGACTTGAACCATCTTCCCAATAAAACTATCCATTTTAGAATATAAAGGGAAATAATTAAAACCATAAGAAACTTAGTGGATTAAATGTGAACATAGATCCTACACCCCACCACACGGCTTGCTCGAACTTTTGTACCGTGAGCTGAACAGAAAGGTAGCTACCAAAATAAGTGAAATGATTTCTTTCAACTGCTTATTTTTCATGGTTAGGAAGATGTTTCAACCTCATCTTAATTGGACTTCTTGCTTAATATTACCATCAGAATAGCTTTGCACGTAATAGAACAGATGATAAAACACTCATCCTATTGCATCTTTCTGCAGTAGAAGTGTAAAAGCAGAGTGTCAAGCTTTTGCTTTCAAAGTTGCTTCTGTGGGCTTTATTGTCACAATTCCAGTGTCTCCTAAATAATATGAATTTACAACTGTGGTTCTTCTGGATAGTCTGGGTTATTACTTTAGATTCCTTAAGTCTAAAATGGAAACTATAGACATGGAATTTATTTATAAAACGTTTGCTTTTTGTATGCTAAAATAATGCTGTTTAAAGGTGTGAGTTTTCTTGGCAACACCTGGGCAAACCATTCCTTCCATCCCAAAGAAACCATGATATTGGACTTGGCTCTAAAACTTAAGTGAGCTGTGCTAAATATCAACCCTTTATAAGACTGGGCCACAAGAGTGAATGTAGCCAATTCCTTGAAGTAATGTCTTACTAATTATGAACTGATAAATTTGCCAATGTCATTTGAAAGTTAGTAGTTTCTGAGTTATTATCATCTTGGGACATATTAGTTGGGAGGTCAACACATCTGGAGGGTTCTAGATCTAGAAGAACGACTTAAATGAAGAACAGGGTTTAAAGTATTTTCCCCTTAATTTTATTTAAATGCATTTGCTTAAGAAACTATGAAAGCTTCCTTTGTTTGGTGAATGCTGCCTGTGGTAAATAATTTAATGGAGATGTTGGCTATCCAGTAACTACCCTTCATGTTGCAGCTTGGAGTGGTGTTTTGCCTCTACAGCCAGTATTTGTAGGACCATCTTTCTCTTATTACCTCTGCTCACCCCTCCAAATCTAGCACAGAGGACAATGCTTCAAGTTCCTTCTAGCAAACAATGCAATCTTGTTGGAGCCTGGAATTGAGCCTTCTCAGTGGCACCATCTGCTTTAACAAACAGAATTGCCTTGGATAGTTGGATGGTTCAGGGTTGCTTTCACAACGCATTGATGACCTGGCAGTTTCCCCAGTGTTTGGGTCAGAATAGGTGGTCTGCTGCTGTTAATGATTGTTTGTGTGTGTGAATGAGTGTGTGTGTGTGTGTGAGAGAGAGAGAGAGAAAGAAAAAAAAAGAAAGGTGGGGGGAGAGAACGGGGGCATTATTTTATCCTTTGGAATTGGAGATTGTATATTGCAGTTTTAATGCTTTTAATTCTTACATGTTGCCCAGAATCATCTGTGGGAGATGGGCAGCTATCTACATCAAATAAATAATGACTAGCATTTCAAACTGTGACTCCAACCTAAGAAAGTGATTTTAGGCTTTCTGTGTTTTTCAGCTTCATCCACTTCACAGATGCTGTGGGGAGAGAAAGACAGAAATGGATCGATGCTTCCTTAAACTCATTCTTGGAAGAACAGGATAAAATTATATCAGATTTGTTCTAGTGGTTAAGGCTTCAGGCTAGAAGACTGAGTTCTAATCCTGACTTAGACATGAAAGATGGCTGAGTGATTTCTTTGTCACCCCTCACCCCGAATATGGCTGGAGAATTCTGGGAGTCTTAAAGCTGCCAAGTTTGAAAAGCTCTGATTTAAAGTATCTAATAAGGAAGCAGACATTGATTATGTCCTCCTCGACCCCGGAATCCTGACTTTGTCCCCCTCTTCCAGGATAACCAACCTCACAAGGCTGTTGTCCTGTGGGCAGCGTTAGGGAAAGAGGAAACCTCATTGGAAAGGGGACTTTTGGTGCCAAAGAGCCCTTTTCCGTAGAAAAGGCCTAACAATCCTTCGCGGGTTTTCACTCAGGAAAAGAGGAACTTGGCGCAAAGCGAGATAAAAAGTCGCCCTCAGTGACGACTGGCGCGCGGGACAAAATGTGGCGACCCAGCAGTCCCAGGACGAGGCGGCTGCCTCTCCAAAAATAGGCAACGCTGCGTCTTTGCGCGCGCGCTCGAGGCGCCGGGCATTGCAACTGAGGCGAGCTAGAGGTAGCTTCCCATCTCCCCAATGGCAACTCCCCACTCTACACACCGGAGGGTCGGTGGGGCCGATGGCCAGCCAGGGGCTCGCGTGGCTGGGGCGAGCCGCCGCCGCCTTTCTAATTGGCTTCCCTCGGGCGGCCGAGAAGCCGGCACGTTCCCAGCCGCTCTGATAAAGCTCAAGCGTGCCAAAAAGCGGGCAGGCGTGGCGAGGGCCGGAGGGAGGGGACAACCCCCATCTCCATGCCGCCCAGAGGGGGAAATCCCGCACTGGGCCACAGAGCGCCATATATATATATATATATATAGGAGCCCCGCGGCAGGCGTGTGCCCAGCCCGCAGCCCGCTTCTCTTGCCGTCGGGGAAGGCGCGCTCCTCTCTTCTCGCCTCCAGCCTGGGCTTCTTTCCTAGGCTTCGGCGTCGGCTGAGGTAAGCAGAAGCATCCGCCGCCTTTCGGCGGAGATGCTGAAGCTCTTTTCGAAGCCCCGTCTTCCCGCAGCGGGCAGCAGAGGCGAACGCTCTCTGCTTATGCGCAGAGGCCCCCCTGAGTGAAGCAACCCAAGTGCCGCGGAGTGGGGTCTAAGAGCCGAACCGCCTTCGGGGAAGGAAGGAAGGAAGGCTCGGGGAGCCTCCGCCTTCCTTGGCGGGTCCTTCTCCTTCCCGGCGCGCGCGGGCCAAGGAGCGCTTTTAGCCGGGCTGGTGGTGGTGGTGGTGTCTCCCCGGGTTCTTTTCTAACGGGGCCTCGGCCCTCTCCGCTCTCCTCTCAGGATGCCTCCCCAGACGGCCTCTTCGCCAGCCTCGCGGGAGACGAGCGAGGGAGGGACGCCGTCCTGGGCCATCTCGGACGACGACGACGACGACGACGGCGCCTTCTCCTCCTCCTCTCCCTCGCGCGCCGCCGCCGCCGCCCTCCCGCCCGCCTCTCCCGGTCCTGGCCTACTTATCCTGGAGGCCGCTGGCGAGCGGTCGGCCCGCGGCGGAGCGTCCTGCGAGGGAAGCGGCCCCTCCAAAGCCAGAAGCCGTCGAGGCCGCGGCAAGGGCAAGGGCGACTGTCTCGGGGTGTCGGGCCGAGCCAAGCGGAGCCGCCGCGCGAAGGCCAACGACCGCGAGCGCAACCGGATGCACAACCTGAACTCGGCCCTGGATGCACTGCGGGGCGTCCTGCCCTCCTTCCCCGACGACGCCAAGCTGACCAAGATCGAGACGCTTCGCTTCGCTCACAATTACATTTGGGCGCTCACCGAGACCCTCCGCCTGGCTGACCAGAGCGCGCTGGCCCGACCGAGCTACGAGGCCGCTTTCCCAGCGCTGGACGGTTGCGGGGCTGCCAACCCCGAAGGCCCCGTCGCCTGGCTCTGTCCCTGGGACTCGCCCGGCTCGCAAGAGAGCAGCCTCAGCCCGAGTGACTCCGCGGTGGACGCGCGCATTTGCCGTCCTCCTTTTCTCAGGCTCCCCACTCAGCAGGCGGCCTTTCCGGACTTCGTCTGAACGCCGTGCTTGGCGAGGGAAGTCGAACCACGGCCAGGATCCCGGGGGACTCTGGTGGCTGCTGTGCTCACAGGGCTGCTGGTGAGGGGAGTCTTAGCCTTTGCCTTCAATAGAAAGTTTCTGTCCACTTCCCTGTACTTTCCCCAAGGTCCTTCCTTTCTCTTCCTTTCCCCTCCAGCGCTTAGCGCAAGGCTGATGGAAAGAATTGGGATTCAGTGCCAAAGGGATTTCTTTCCTGGTGTGATTGAACCATAAAAACCCGGCTGTCTGATTTGAGATGTAGAATGCTTGCCTTAAAGAGGCTGTGGGATTCAGTTGTTGGCTACTTGGCTGTTAAAATACTTAGAACAGTATTTCTGTAGTATGATTCCACTGCAGCTGAAAACTTTTGGAGTATCCTTAAATTATTCAGTGAAGTATACTCATCTTTTGAAGCTCTTTTTGCCAAGATTTTTTGCTAGTGTGCGTTCCAGACGACTGGTAATTGGTCATTCTGGAGTGTTTGGAGGCAGCAAGAATCCCTAGGGAAGTCTGCTTTAAACCTAGCTCTTAGACCCCCTTGTAAACTCTGGAATGAAGTTTTGTCACCCTTTGCTAATTAAGGTCTTCTTAAAAATTGGAGTACGTCTCTCTTGGAAAGGTTTCCTCACTTTATGTTGCGTATGTAGAGCTGGGCAAGCCTACCCAGGCACACATACTGGTGAATTTAGTGAGAACACATTTTGAGATAACTCTATATAAGAATTGCAACCCTCCCCCCCCCCACAAACCTGCCTTTCTCAAGTTAGAGAACCTTTCCATCTTTGAGGGGTGTCCAGGTGATACAATAGCACTTTTGAAACAATTTGTATGAACAGCCTGCTAAGAATGTAAGGTGGAAGCAAAATCCATCAATGTAAGTATGCATCCAGTTCTTCTTACACTGAAATAAATAGGATTTAAGGCTTGGTTGGGTTGGGCAATGGACATCCTTTGTTCCCACCTCCAGCAAATCAGCTCTGTGCTGAATGTAGCTCTTTAAAAGTTGCTGAGTTCAGCTCAAAAGTGTCTTATACTTCAGGGCTTTGCCACTTTGTCCAGTTGGGAACAAGTTAATTCTGAAAATCACATTTCCATCCCTTCTTTTGATAGAAATCCTCTTTGTGTATTGAAGGATGGATAAACCTGCTTTTTACGTTATTCTCAAATCACCCAGAGAGTACTTAATCAAGAGCACTTAATATAAATTATGAAGCTGTTTTTCCTTTTAACTATTCTGTGAGGGAAGGATGTGCAGTGCAATTCTATACATGCCTACTCACGCCTAACTCCCCTTGTATTTAATGAGATTTATTGGGACCAGTTGGTTCTGAAGTAGGCAGATAGGTAGATTTAAACTGAGGAAAGAGGGAGAGTAGCATTTTTCTTTTGAATGTTGCTTTTCTTGAAGAATACTTTGTTGGGACCCAGCTGCATGGCAGCAACTAACTGACTTTAACCTTAAAAAACTGAAAAAGTATTTAAATAGGAAATTTCAGGGCTGTAGGCAAAACTGGAAACCACTTCTGTATGGTTCCCAAGAAATTATACGAAACCTCTGTGTACAGTCATCAGAAGTTGAGCTCAGTTTGAGGTGACTATAACAACTTATTGGGGACTACAAATGGATGAAAGCCAGTTTGGTATAGTTGTTAAGATGCCAGACTAGAAACTTCTAGTTCCATCTTAGACACAAATCTAACTGGGTGACCTTGGGCCAGTCATGCACTCAGCCATAGGAAGAAATCAAGGGT
Source organism: Grayia smithii (assembly GCA_032468115.1). Taxonomy (NCBI): domain Eukaryota; kingdom Metazoa; phylum Chordata; class Lepidosauria; order Squamata; family Grayiidae; genus Grayia; species Grayia smithii. The sequence goes on from JANHFM010010064.1 coordinate 153,072, forward strand.
AAACAACAGGAAATTTTGCCAGGAAAATGGCATGGATTTATAACCAGGAGACAAGAATGACTTGACACAAAGTAACCAATATATAAGGCTCTTCCATGTTCTCTTTTTTTGTGTGTGTTATTTGATTGTCTTTTTTCTTTCTATCTTGCCTTCCATCCCTTCCCCATCCCTGTGTAGAGGGAAAGATCACTCTAGAGATGCATGATACAAGCACTTCCAGACACTTCCAAAATGAAGCTGTCTTCACCTCTGACTTAGAGGAATCAATAGCTTAGTCCATGGTATAAACAGCACAATATATTCCCCCGAGAATGAGAAATAGCAAATGAATAAACTTAAATTAGTGTGTGTTATTCTGGAATAATGACTGTTAAAAGGTTTTGTTTTGATCTTGGGTTCCTCTTGTAACTAAGAAATTGTGTGTGTGTGTGTGTGAGACAGAGAGAGAGAGAGAACTCAGAAATGCCTATTCCTTTTAGGCAAAACTTCCTATTTTTCTTTTTGTACGGAGAGACTGTAATTTATAAAAAATTCTCATATTTATTGATTATATTATAGAACAAAGATATAAATATATGTGTATATATATAAATTTATTAAAAGTTTGGTACCTAAGATTATAAATTATATGTTTTGGAGAATGGTGATGGGAAAGATTAAAATTAATATTCACTACTGATGGGACATTGAATTTTCTTTGGAAATCTTTATTTACCACTTTTCAATCTTCACAAGCACAAGGGAGTTTTGAATGGCACTCAGTCCTGGGGCACCTTTGAGTGCAAAAGGTTGGTATTTTTTGCTTATCCTTTCCAGAAATAAAAGTCACCTTTGAAATCTTCAATTTTGAGTGTTCATAGTGTATGTGGGGAATCATTTACTTTTGAATAAAGATGTCTCGGGATTTTTGCTCCAAGCAACTTGAGTACTTTGGAGTTACAGCCACTGCTGATGCAACTTCCATAGTCTTCCCCATTGCCTTTTACAAGCAGACAAGAAAACCTACACTTTTCAGTAGGTTTTCTCTTAATTGATAGCAGCAGTTGTCAGCTACCCATTTGAACAGATTGTCCACCCATTTTCCTTAGTTTCTGTTTAAAATAAATGGATTAATAGAATTGTACTAGGCCCTATCTAACAAAATGAAATTCAATGTAGAAAAAAGTAAACTCTTACACTTAGGCAAGAAAAACCAAAAATACACATATAGACTGGGTGAAACCAGGTTTAATAGCAGTCACTGTGAGAGGGATCTTGGAGTCTTAGTGGACGACCAGTTAGATATGAGTCAGCAGTGTGCGGCGGCAGCCAAAAAAGCCAATGCAATCCTAAATTGCATTAATAGAGGGATACAATGAAGATCAAGTGAGGTATTAATACAACTCTATAAAGCCTTAGTAAGACCACACCTAGAATATTGCATCCAGTTTTGGTCGCCACACTATAAAAAAGATGAGACTTTAGAAAGAGTGCAGAGAGGAGCAACCAAGATGATTAGGGGACTGGAGGCTAAAACATACGAAGAACAGGAACTGGGCATGGCTTGTCTAGTGAAGAGAAGGAGCAGGGTCTCAATATTTGAGGGGCTGCCACAGAGAGGAAGGGGTCAAGCTATTTTCCAAAGCACCTGAAAGCCAGACAAGGAATAATGGATGGAAACTGATCAAGGAGAGATTCAACCTAGAAATAAGCAGAAATGTTTTGATAGTGAGAACAATCAACCAATGGAACAGTTTGCCTTCGGAAGTTGTGGGAGCTTTATCACTGGAGGCTTTGAAGAAGAGATTGGATTGCCATTTGTCAGAAATGGTGTAAGGTCTCCTGCTTGGGCAGGGAGTTGGACTAGATGACCTACAAGATCCTTTCCAACTCTTGTTAATCTGTTCTATTTGCAGGTCTTTGTATTTTGTGATTTTCTCATATTCTTTCTTTTCTCTTCTGCTGTCTCCAGGTTCTGCCATGTCCACTATCCAGACTTTTTGTTTTTCTTATCATTGCTTGTTAAGTCTGAGATGTTAGCTGGCTAGTGCTTGTCTCTCTGAATTCTAAAGACCCCGAGAACTCTTTAACTTCTTCATTTTCTATTACTTTGTCTATTTTGTAGTCCCAGCAGTTCTTGCTTACAGGCAAATGGCATTTCTTGTGAATATTCCAATGTATTATTGTTGCTACTTACTCATGCCATTGTTTGTATTTAGTCCATGTTATCTTCTCGCAGCAGCTATCTAAGTGGTCCACTGTTTCTTCAGCTTCTTTGCAGAGGCAGCATTTGCTGTCTGCTGTTGACTTCTCTATTCTGGCTTTGTGTGCATTTGTCCTTAAGACTTGGTTTTGTGCAATTGGAATTAACCCGTCTTGTCTCTTTCTTCAGCTACCCTACTCTTAGCCATTACTGTACCAGGTCTTGTTATCTGCTTTACCTGCTTTTAAAAAAAAAATGTACTGGCCATTGCCTTGCCATGTTTGTTTTCTATTCTTCATTTGATCTTTCTTGTAGGGCAGTTTAACCTTTCCAGTACTTACGGTAATAAACCTTCGTGGTACATTAGCTTTAGTGCATCTTTTTGTCTGTGCTACAGATATTCTCCCAATACATTTTTTTCTTCTTTAATTGTCTGGTATACTTGCAATATTCCACACCCACCTATTTTCCTTATTATTATGTGTGAGTAATCTACAGCTAGATTCACAGTCTAAAACTGGAGGAAATTTAATAATTCAATCCCTAATTAAAGACTAAATAATTCTTAAGGTAGTGTTTAAGAACACAGGCAATTCCAAGTAGGATTTTTTTTTTTTTTTGTAAAATTAGGTGTCAGGCTTGATAAATTCAATATTTCCAGATATCAAGGACATTCTTTAGGTATTTTATTACTATTCCAAGACTCATACAAGGGATGAGCTACAATACTTTCCCCAGTCACAAGGAACAACTGGTTTAAAATATTATAATGTTAGGCCTAAAACCGAGAACAATGCATAGTGATTCTTCCAAGCTGATACTTTTCATACTTAAAAAACAAATCCTTCCAGACTGAGGAATCTACTATCTGCATCTACAATATGTTATGTAAACTATTAGAGAGGGGTTGTCTTCGTCCTCTTTCTCTCACATGTAGTAACATTTGGATTGTGTTGCCTCATATTCCTCTGAAATATATTCGCTCCCTCCTTGGACTCCTTACTACATTCCATCATATATGACAAGACAAAGGTAGCAGTTTTTTCACAGACTTTAAAATCCAATCAAAAGTGTTCTGTTAGTTGCTCTGTCATCTTGGTGCTGGCACATCATTCATTTCATTATGGGTTCTAATTTGGTTGGTATCACAACACTATTACATTGATCTCTGTTTCAGCTTAGACTAATTTAATTGATAGAATTCTGTGTCCTTGCTATTACAAGAGACAATTAGCTCTCATTAGTTTACATTTCACTCATTTTCTACTGACTGATTGCACTACATACTGATACTTGCTAATATCAATATGTAATGCAATCAGTCTGAGGAAAATGTTGGTACAGTGTCTCCACAAACTATCACACTTATTCTGATTGTCTTCAAAGTACCAATATTTGCCTACAATTTAATAGTTTCATAATGCAATATTTGGTATTAGGAGTTATCATTTGAAGGTCACATCCTTCCTCATAATTGCTCAAAGCAAAAACTAATGAAGATTGCAACATATCCATATGTTATATTTCCAGGATGACCTTCAAAAAAGAGGAAGTGTTTGATAGAAAACTTTTTGTTTCTCCCTTCCTCTTTCTTCCATTTTCCTCCTGGATTCTAATCATCTTTCCACCCCTCTCCTTTGTTAAGGTCCTACAGTCACCCAAATGGAGAGCTTTAGCTGAGCTGGAATAAGCAGCTAATGCTTTGTAGCAGAGGTAAAGAGTTCACTCAAGTTGTGCTACTGTTAATTTGCCCTCTAAGCTCTTCCAGCAGGGAGTCTATCGTGGCAAGAAACAGAGCAAGGAGATTTGCCTATCAGATTATTATATGAGAAATACTAAAGATTCAAAAGAAAAAAAGGGCAAGTAGGTTTTTGTAACTACCGCAGTTTAGCATAATCCACTGAGCAGTCAAGGACACCCCTTAGTAAATTCCCTGTAACTGTAGTCCAATTAAATGTATTCTGTGTCCATGTTTCTTAATGTCATGTTTATGAGACAAATGTGTTGTTGCGTGACACCTTGGGTGCATTGTATTCTTTTCTCTCTGTCTTTCTTTCTCCCCTGGTGTGAATGTGGTCTTGTGTTTGCATGTAGTTGAAAGCTTCTCACACGTCTTAGAGATTATGTGGCGAATAATGATTGGAAAATATACCTTTCTTTAATAAGCCATTTCATGGTGGCAAATATATTTCCCTCAATCTTCACAGTGGTTTTGTGCAGGTATATAAAAGTAAAATACTTAGACCCAAAGAAACCAGAAAGTATAAAATAAAGAGCTTTGGGCTGGAGAACTAAATACATGGTTTCAAACTAACATTTTTCCCTCTTAAGAGCAAGCAAAAATCAGGATGTTTGAATGCCACAGTTTCTAAAATAATCTATGAATCAGGGCTTTCCTCAACTGGGCTAAGCCTTTAGGCAGAAACTAATTGCTGCAAACACTAATTTTCAGCTCCCTTTTGTCTCCTATAGCAGGCACCTCTGGATGCAGAAGGTACCCAATTAGCAGAATTCATGGGCCTGATTGTGTATTGTGGGGCAAGTGTGTGAATAGTATAAACACTGCTGATTACTATTCCACTGTAACACTGTAATGGCTGATTTTTTTTGTTGATTGCTTAATAAGGCCATCTATTCTACATCAGACTCTGGCAAAGCTGCTGGGAAATCAGCTAGGTCACTTTTCCTGGTCATACTACCAGAAGAAGCCTTGTGATGCTAACAGATGACTAAAGGCATAATTACAGGCTATTTAATCACATCTGTTTCCCCACTTAACATTGTTTGCTCAAGTTAGATGTAGTTTTTAAAAAAATCAAAAGGACAATAATGGCATACAGACTAAAAAAATTACCATTGCATGGCTAAAACTCTAGGGTTTGTTATAATTACAGAAAACAGAGTTTTCTGTGATTTTAAAAGGCATTAATTTATATTAGTGTGTTTCTATACACATATTGAGGATGACTGGTTGTTTGGAGAGGAGGGAGAGGAGGAGTGTATTTCACTTGTACCGCACTCTTGTGAGTGAAATGAAGTTTTTAACAGTATTATTTAAATGGATGTGCTGCTGAATACGTTTCATTTGGAAACTGAATGTCAGGGTTCCAAGTAACACGTCCAACTAAAGAAGATTCTGAGGCTAGCAATTCCTCAAAGATCCATTTTATTAGAGATGTCATATTGGTAGATCTGGGGAAACCTGACTTTGAAAGTTCCCAGGTTTTCCCCACCCAAAAGAATGTTAAAGATCCATCCCCTGCACCCACATGTCTATCACATGATCCAATCAATCCACAGTCTGAACTGGAGACAGCCCCCAGTCACTCCTATCCAGGTGCAGGCTGAACGTCTTTCACTCTCAGAGAAAAGAATGTTGTTATGGTTATATATCTTCACCAACTCCTTACAAATTTCCCCTCCCATTTTCCCAGGCACTAAATGTGGCAGCCCAGAAGCTCCAAAGAAAAGATGGCCTCAAGGGCTGACAGACCGCCCCACCCCCACCCCACAACCCTCAGCTGAAGATTGTATCCTGGAACAAGAGAAACATGGGAAGAAACGTGAGAAACGTGAGAAACGTGAAAGGCAGCAGATCCGCCCAATTCTCTTGTTGGTAATCCACATAACATCTTATGTATTGCTCCTTCATGGTGTTTGTTCGTTCCATGGCTTCATTCATACTCAGATGAAAAGCCAGGCTAAGTCTTTGAGACAATCCTCAGGAATTCCCTCCAAAATTTAGCAGTGAATTGGATGCCTCTGTCTGAGATCGCTCGGCGTGGCACTCCATGTAGCCGATAGATTTGTTTAATAAACATCTTTACCAACTTCTTGGCTGAGGGCAGTCCCAAGCAGGCCGTGAAGTGGGCTTGTTTAGAAAACAAGTCAATCACACTCCAGATGACTGTGTTTCCCTCGCTGCCTGGGAGTTCTACTATAAAGTCTATGGCAATTTCTTCCCAGGATCTGCTGGGTTCAGCCACTTGTTGGAGCAGCCCAGGAGGCTTTCCTGGTCTCATCTTCATAGTGGCACACATGGCACAGCTTTTTACATAGTCCTCCACATCAGTTTTCATTCTCGGCCACCAGAATTGCCTCTGAGCCAAGTGGAGGGTTTTTAGGAAACCGAAGTGACCACCTAGCCATGAATCTTGGCTGTACTGTAAGATTTATAGCCTGATGTTGCTGGGGACATAGAGTTTGGGCCCTTTCCAAGCTAGCCCTTCCTATTGGTTAGAACTTCTCGGTTCTCATTGAGCCATTGATCGGCTGGCAGTGCCCCTTTTAACTCCATCGTCAACTTTCCTTCCAAGGGATCATCTGGTGGCCTGGTCTGTCCCCAGGTGGTGACTAAATGTGGCAGCCCTGAAGCTACAAAGAAAAGATGGCCTCCAGGGCTGACATTGGAATTAAATTCAAGTTCAAGATGACAGGTATTTTCATTAAGCATTCTGAGAAAAAGTATTCCTTTTTATAACATCTAAAAAAGATAAGAGTGTAGCCATATATTATTACAGTATAAGAAGGGTCACCCATTGGAAAAGACATGCCTTTTGGGGATGGGGTGTCTGGAATGGAGCAACATTCAAGCCCCAGTCAGTAGGTAAGTAAAGAAATATATTAAATTCTATATTCTCTCTCTCTTGTGCACATGCACACTCTCTCTCTCTCCCCCTCTCCCCCTCTAAGTC
>JANHFM010010072.1:0-11464 GCA_032468115.1 Grayia smithii
AGCAGAGAAAATACCCTTGGAAGGGGAAGTAATTAAAAAAATTCTGGATTGTGCAGAAATGAGTAGATTAACTTTGAAGATTAAAGAAAGAGAAGACATAGATTAGATATGGGGTAAATTTTATGATTGGTTAGAAAAGAGATATAGATGAAGGTTATGACAATTGAAAATGTTTTAAATATGATAGTAGAGAAAAAGGCATTGTTAAGGAAATATGATGATTGGAGGAGAAATCAAAAGAAGAAGACACGGAAGAAACACCGAGAAGACACACGGAAGGATGTATTATATGTTTGTTTGTGTTAAAAAATAAATAAAAACTTTATTTAAAAAAGGAAGATTTCTATTCTACCCTTCAAATGTGTCTAAGTCAGAAACTCCTTCTGTAAAGCTGGCTTTCAGATATTTTAGGGCCTTTTAAAATTTATGTTCCTTGTTTCAAAGTATCAGTTTTCACTGGAGAGGAAACTTCAGTTCAAACACAACAATTGTAGGACAATGATTGAATTGTACGATTTAATGATACAGCACTCAGTCACTAAAATGTATAGAATCAGGTTTTTCTTTGTGTAGAGGTTTGCAATATTTTCTGGTCCCAGATGCCATTGCACAATTTAGTGTAGTACTGTGAACACTTTCACCCAGAATTTCACAAGTTTGTCAGATTATGTAACATTTCGGTAATTCTGCCAGGAAATTTGAGATCTTACAGAGAAATTTGAAATTTGGAAGTTAATAGCCATTGTGTAAGAAAAGGAATAGAAGACAAAAATCTTAAAAGCATTCTTGTCCAAACACCTAGTGACTCAGCTCCCTTCATGACTCAAACTGTGAGAGGTATCTTGGAGTCGTAGTGGACAGCCATTTAAATATGAGCCAGCAGTGCGCTACAGCTGCCAAAAAAGTCAACACAGTTCTAGGCTGCATAAACAGAGGGATAGAATCAAGATCACCAAGGCCACACTTGGAATAGTGCATCCAGTTTTGGTCACCACAATGTAAAAAAGATATTGAGACTCCAGAAAGAGTGCAGAGAAGAGCAACGAAGATGATTAGGGAACTGGAGACTAAATAATGTAAAAAGCAGCTGCTGGAATTGAGTATGTCTCGTTTGATGAACAGAAGGATTAGAGGTGACGTGATAGCAGTGTTCCAATATCTGAGAGGTTGCCACAAAGAAGGGGGAGTCAAGCTATTCTCCAAAGCACCTGAAGGAAAGACAAGAAGCAATGGATAGAAACTAATCAAGGAGAGAAGCAACTTAGAACTAAGGAGAAATTTCATGACAGTGAGAAAATTAATCAGTGAAACAACTTGTGTCCAGAAGTTGTGAATGCTGCAACACTGGCAGGTTTTAAGAAGAGATTGGATAACATTTGTCTGAAATGATACAGGGTTTCCTGCCTAAACCAGGGGTTGCACTAGAAGACCTCTAAGGTCCCTCCAAGCTCTGTTATTCTATGATTCTGTTTCATCCATTATTTAACCTGTAATATACTAGAATAGTAAGTAAGTAGTAATAAGTACTACTATATTAAGTAGTAAGTAAGTAAGTAAGTAGAAAAGGGGGCACAGCGTAGAAAAGGGTAGGGTAGAAAAGTGAGACAGATTCTTGAAGTCGGATTCTCCCCATTCTTAATCTAGCACTGAAAGTGCTGCCTGTATCCCCCTTGGCTGATAATGTAGGTAATAGAGAGGGTAGCAAAGCTGGAAGATTAAGTCAAACACTTTGACTATCATATCTTAGACAACCCGGGTAATACTTTGCAGAATTATGTTGCAAAGGGAAAAGGAAAGGAGGAAGCAATGGAGCAGCACCACATATGACAGTATAGTTGTCTGTCAACCCAAGGAGCAAGAGTAGCAGCAATTAATCACCGGGAAAGGGTTATGTGTATATTTTCCGTAGGCAAGCTTCTTGGAGAGCTATGGGAATATAGTGTGCAAGATTATCCTTCCATCCCATTATGTGTTGGAAGCTTAAATGATGTTATAAGCACCATATATGAATGTGAGTTCCTTTCTGTAGATGTGTCTGTGAAGCTGGCAGCAGTAGAAATTTTTGCAAATTCAGCTGATGAAATCTGGCTGTGCTGATGAAATCGGGCTCTGCTGATGAAATATGATGAAATCAGACTATTTTGTGTGTTGCTTGTGTTATAATCCAGAAAGTGTGCTGAATGTATGTCTCTGTAATTACATCTCTGTGTATTATCTCTAGTATAGTTCTTCACTTTGACAGGATTTCTAGAGATGCTGGTGGGATATCAGGGACATTTCTGGAAACACTGAAAGCACATTTCTGGAAGCACATCGGACAAAGAGCAGTACCACAGTTTCTACAGTAAATAAATAAATGCAACAAATTTATGTTTCCTCTTTGACTGTTTTTCTTTCTTCTCTAAATTTGATAATGTTTAGAAATATCCACATAGCCACAGCATATCTCATTATTACAACCGGTGAAATCAATGTCTATTGCTAACCTTCTTCTTCATTATTCTGAATATGGAGAGAAATCTCCTTGCAGTGTTTACATTGCAAAACGTGTTTGTTCTGCAAAATGCCTACATGTCTACTGTCAAACTACCGGTACATAACAATATCAAACTTCCCCCTTTTCTATGAAAAATACTTTATGGTGATATTCTGCTTTGACAGACATTGAAGCACATGCTGTACAAAGTTTTAATAAGTCTGACTAAAGTTATATTGTGTTGAAAAGGCCATGGCTCAATTTTTTTATCTAACCTGACTTTTGCAAATACAGAAAGATTGTCCCCTGAGTAGAATGACTGTCTTCTTTGCCACTGTATGGCATTATAATAGGCAGAACTAAATTCCTGAAGAAAAATGCATGTTTTGAGTATAAAGTTCCTTCAGCAGTTTAATTTTATTTGAAAGCTGCAATGTTAAATATGCACAGAAATAAAATACAACAGTGGTTGCCATTTGTTGAAGCAGCTCAATTTTTCTAGTTGTAGTTTCAAAACTGGAAAATTGGGTTAAATAGGAAAAACCTATTTACTAGTTCACACAAGAATGATTTTCAGTTGTAGGAAGAAGAGAAGGGAAAGGAGAGATAGCCAAGCATGGACTGTTTTACCTATTGAGATTTGGGATCATCTTTATGAATTTTTGGCAGTAGTTCAGAATTTTTCCTGGATCTTGACTATGTTTGGGTGCTATGTTTACTTCCCCAAACCCCTTATAGTAAGGGTAATCTCTTTCTCCTCCTGATTGTTACTTCTGGGATAATGACTTAGAACTCAATTTCTGAATATGGGGTCTTTGTCTAATATGGGTCAAAATCTCTCTAAAATATGATCAGACAGTGATCATAGCAAATATAAATGTAGTGAGTTTGAAAAAGTTCCACCTTTATACCTTCCCTATGAAGTGATAAACCTGAAATATATCATTGTCCACTGATAAAGTAACAGCCCACCTCTCATTCTCCACATGGTGTACATTGAGCAGTGTATTCTGCTAGGCACTACACTTTTATGAATTGTGTCTGGAATGGAAATCTTCAGTACTCCCATTTTTTTCAAGAGTATATTGGGAATGCATGATCTATAATACCCTAAAAGGCAACAGTGAGCATATGAAATAGGGTATTAGTGTTCCTTTATTGATTAGAAGGCAGAGGAGAGGCAAAATGGCCTTAAATAAGTTTCTTCAATACTAATATGGTACTTTAGTATAAGGCAGTCCTCGACTTACAGCCATTTGTTTAGTGATCATTCAAAGTTACAACAGCACCAAAAAAGGTGACATGACTGTTTTTCATATTTATGACTGTTGCAGGATCCTCATCATCACATGACCAAAATTCAGATGCTTGGCAACTGACATTTATTTATGGTGCATTCCAAGATTTTGTGACTTTCTGACAAGCAGAGTCAATGGAGAAGCCACGCTCACTTAACAACCATGCTACTAACAACAACTGCTGTGATTCAATCAATGAATCAATCAGAATAGAACTGGAAGGGACCTTGGAGGTCTTCTAGTCCAGTCCCCAGCTCGAACAGGAGACCCTATACCATTTCAGACAAGTAACTGTCCATTCTCTTCTTAAAAGACTCCAGTGATGGAGCACCCACAACTTCTAACTTAAATTTAAACTTAAGTTTCATTTAACAACTGTGGCAAGAAAGTTTGTAGAATGGGTCAAAACTCATTTAACAAATGGAAATTTTGAGCTCAGTTGTGGTCATAAGTCAAATACTACCTGTAATTTTTCTCTTTTTTCTTTGGTACCAGTTTAATAGAAAAATGCTAACATTTTCATCATCTTGGGCCATATTTAATAACATTTATATTACAATAATCACTTGGTTTTGTTATTTATCTTTAGTTTTTCCCATTGTTTTTCAACCTGTGCGATTTTAGGGGGTATGGACTCCAACTTCCAGAAATTCAGGCCAGCATGATACAGAGCTGTTACTTTATTTATCAGGTGACAGGGAAGCAGTTTACTGGTTAGGCTTCCATATAGAAACCTTCTAGTCCTATCTTGGGCACAAAGTCAGCTCGATGATCTTGGCCAACCACTCTTTCTCTCTACCCTGGGAAGCAGGAAATGGCAAACCACTTCCAAAATCTTGCCCAGAAAACTTCAGGGACTTGACTAGGCAATTGCTAGGAGACAGCACCCCATACTAAATAGGGTCCACCAAAAAGGGCAAGAAAATAGTTTGCTATTCTCTGAAACGTCAGTTGAGAAAAGTTATAATTGCTTGATGTATATCACAAGCAAGGTTTGTTGATTAAAGTCTCATCACATTAAAATAATTTAAGATAGTTGAGTGTTCATTCAGAGCCCTGGGTCTGACATTCAATTGCTGAGATGATTATTCTCTTATTCAGGGACCTCTGGAGATAAATCTATACAAATATCAGATTACTAAATATTTGTAAATGTAGCTTTAATTCTTCTTTGCTATATGAAACTAGCATGTAGTGATTAATTTTTTGTCTCAAAAAATGCCTACATAAATGCTGGAAAATTGTTTTATGGGGAGACTAATACAAAAGCAGAAATGGATACTCATATAAGTTTAAAATACTATTGTCTTGCTAACACATCTTCTGCTCATCTTCTTAATAATTCTTAATAATCTCCTTCATAGGAGATTACTAATTCATAATCGCCTTAATCTAAGAGCACAAGTATTCCAATATTTTTTTAAGAACTGTTTATTTAAAAAACCAATGATACAAGTTCCATTCCTTGGTATACAAATGCAGTTTGCTATGTAACAAATTAACAAACTTCTTCCTTTTGAGAAGTTTTTTGATCTGTTACACTTATTTTTCCTGAAGCTTTCAGATTTTGTAGTATTTAAAATTCTACATATATTCTAGAAATGTTTTTGTTATATATAGTAGAGCAGGAGTGTCAAACTTGATTTCATTGAGGGCCGCATCAGGGTTGTGTTGACCTCGGGGGGCTGGAATGGGCATGGCCAGGGTGGGCATGGCCAATTCAATGTCACTCATGTCGAGGGCGCTTGTGGTGGCCCAAGTGCTCTGACAGAGAAGATGGGCTCCTGAGCTCCGTTTTCAGCTGTGACAGCCTCTTGCAACCCTCTGCCAGTGAAAATGGAGCTTGGGAGGACCTGCATGCTCCATTTTCACTGGCAGAGGCACAGTGGGCCAGTCCGCTGTTTCCAGGACAGCCCCATGGGCCAGTTCTAAGCACCCCGCGGGCAGAATCTGGCCCCCCAGGCCTTGAGTTTGACACCCCATAGTAGAGTTTAATATATATCACTAACATCTTTTTACTTGATGGAATACTGTAGGCAGCATATCAAAAGGAAATGTGGAAATAAAGAGAAAATTTCCACACCATACAGTTATAAAACCAAATCCCTTTAACATAACTTGTAAGAGTTTTCTATACTTAAAGAAGCATAACATTAATTCCTAGGAAAAAATAAGTTCTTATTTTACTGATTTAATTTAAAAAAATAATGCAACTATTAAATTTATATATATTTACTTGAAAATAAATTGTATGAACTCATAAGTGCATTTTCCTATTATATAGTTATGGAACTGTATTCCCATACAGTTTGGTATTATGAGATCACAGAATCCTCATTTTTTCTGTTTCTGTTACCTGTCAATCAAATTTCCAAGAATATGATAATTTCATTGAAAGTGATACTGTTTTAGTTATCCCAATAAATAAATCCCAATAGACACAGAGCCCCAAATTTAATATGTGATGTAAAATTTCCTGAAACATAGCCCATATTTTTGACGGATCCTACAATGCTAAAGATTAGTACTGAGAACTGGGTAAAATTTCTTTTTAAACCTAATGGAGTCAAATAAAAGAAAAGAAGTAATTTGATTAATAGAATATATAATGGCCCACGTTTAGCAGTGCCTTGACATATTCATATTTGAAAACTTTACTATCCAAGCTTTTAAAACTGAATGAAACACTGTAATTATTTTTTCCTTAACAGGACATATAATGTACCCAATAAACTTAATATTTCTATAGAACGTCATTTCAAATCAGATTAGGTTCACAGTATATTTTGAAAGCGATATAGTTCACCATTGAGGATCACGTTCAACAATTCCCAAATTTTATCAATACAGATTGAAAATCGTGAACCAACTGCTACATCTACCTTAAGTCAAAAGGTTACCAGTGAAAGTGTTATAATAGAGGAAATTTTGAATCAGAAAAACTAGGTTGCAGAGCATTTGGATGATTTTATCCTGAATTCAAAAGCCTATTTAAGAGAAAATTGAAATTGTTCAAACAGTGTATACTATCAATGTTGGCACATGGTTGCAAAATGTTAAATACAAAAGCAATACAGACGAACATTATTCAAAGAAAATGGAATAGGCAAATGTTCAGTACAGCAAGACATAAAACATAGAATCTTAGGAAGGGGTCTTATAGTCTAACTCCCTATCCAATTCCCTATACCATCATCCAGGTCAAATGGTTGTCCTGTCTATTCTTGAAAATCTCAAATGATGGAACTCCCACAACTCCATGAGGCAAGCAATTCCACTAATTAATTGTTTTTACAATTGTCAGAAAATTTCTCCTTACTTCTAGGTTGGATCTGTCTTTAACAAACTTCTGCCCGTTACTTCTTTCCTGTTTGGAAAATAATTCCCTCTTCTCTGTGACAGCCCCTCAAGTACTGGAAGACAACTATCATGTCCCCCTAATTCTTCTCTTCAATAGACTATACATAAAAATGACTTAGCAGATAAATCCCTGAAATATATTCAGTTATAAGGACCACAGTTGGGACACTGGAGAAAAAGAATGGCTGTGGGAACTTTACATAACCAAAATTACATTTACAGTCAAAAGAAATGGACTGATCAATTGATAAATATATATGACATAATGAAGCTGATAGGTTCAAGGAAATGACAATTGACTAGCTATTTTGTATAAAAAAACAAACAGTGGTAGCGACAATTCTCAACTGGGTATGAATTAACCATAAAAGACCCAGGAAACACCAAAGAAATACTGGGCAAATGATGAAGTTCAGTTTAAAGGTTGTAACTTTGCCAAAATAGTTAAGTTTTCTTATGGTATAATTTAAAGATTGGATTTCCTCAAAGAAAGAAGATTCAGGTTTGGTCATGTTAGACACACTGAAGTGGGTCAACATTGATTTCAGGGTGTCTATTCTAGGCATACAACTAACTCAGAATCATTGCTGAATGCTGTGGCATGGTAATGTTCCTTTACATTTTACTTGCTGCTACATATTACAATAGGTATAATAGTTGCCATATTTGAAGGCAAGAATTTTTCCTGGTATTGAATAGAGTTCCCCAATCTTGCTTGTACAGTAGTTGCTTGTTTCTTTGCTTGTTTCATGAAATAGAATGAATAATCTCTTCATCTTTGAGCATTAGTGTTAAAAAACACTCTCATGCCTTTTGCAACATGTTCTAAGCACATCCAACCCATCCTTATGTCCACTTGATAGAGATCTTCCTGATGTCCTGGTAGACAATATACTTTCTCTTCTAGTCTCTGAACTGTCACTCAGTAGCACCTTCCGTCCTACTACCTGCATGGACTTCTGATAAAACTCCTTGGATGCAAAGTAGTAAATGAATGGATCTATGCAGTTGTTGAGACAACTAAGGGATAAGGTGAGTTTGTAAATATGATAGTAACCTTCTTTTTCTGAGAGACGGCTGACAATGTGCACCAATAGGATAAAGTTGTTGGGTGCAAAACAAATGATGAAAACCAAGAGCACTATTATAGCCAAGTAGATCGACCGTGTCTTCTGCCCATTGCCATATTTGTGAGAAGTTTGAATAAGCTTCCAAATAATCGCAGTGTAGCAAGCAACTGTAACTGTGAATGGAAGCAAGAAAAAGAAAAAAAAGGGCAGCAGGAGGAAACTTGCCCATGCAGCAATATTGGGAAGCATATTCCATTTAAGGACATCAAAACAGGTTGTAATGTTCAGATCTTTTACTTCAAAGGTCAGGTCAGTTGAGGCAAGGGGCCACAAGGAAAATAATACAAAAAACCACATTATAATGCAGGTAGAAATTGCATATCTCTTTTTTCTCCATTTTTGGGAGGTCAGTGGGTGTACTACCCCCAGATAGCGCTCAAAGCTGATGAAGGTCATAGTCAATATGGAGGAATACATGTTTGCATAAAACATTATTGTGACGAAGCTGCAGAGCTGTTTGCTGTAAGACCAGTGGTTCTTCTTCAGGTGGTATATAATCTGAAGGGGAAGACAGGAGGCCAGTGCAAGATCCGTGATGCTAAGGTTAGTCATGAGAAGAACTGATGTTGTTTTGGGTTTGATATGAAAGAAGAGAACCCAGAGTGAGAAAATATTTCCAGGGATACTGATAATAAAAACTAGCGAATACACAATTGGTAAGATGATCATAGTATCAGGATTCTTAAGCATGTTGATTGTTGCCTCATCCAGTGACGTGTTTTTAATCATTTTCTGTATTTGATTTCTTTCTTCTTGAAAATTGGAAAGATCTATCTCACAGCTTAAATTTGTTCCCTATAAAGTAGAAAAACACAGAAAAGAGGTCAGTGAAAATGCAAAAGAAAACTTAGATGTGGTTTCTTCTATAGACCACATTCTCACATGTCATGTACACCTTCTAAAGACCATCACATATCCCTTTCTAAAGATATTTACTAAATTAACTAATCAGTTTACTGTTTTTGCTACTAAATTTATTCAGTATATCTATTAAGTACCTCAAAATTAAATTTGCCAAGCATTTGTACATTGCATAGTAGCACTGAAACAGATCAATAACATTCAACAAAAGATGGCGGTTCAGCTCTGAGGCGCTGATGGCGAGGGGGCGAGTTTCGATGTTTTAAGGTGCAGGGGGGGTCATTTGTTACCTTCAGACCCCCCCATACGGCTGGCGGAGGTTCCTAGGGCTCGATTGAGCCCTTCTTGGTACAATTCCACCTGGAGGGAGCTGTTGGAGACGGCGGCGTTCCTGACGGGGGTTTGGCAGTGGCGACGGCCAGCTTTTTCTCGGGCCTGCTTTGGAAGCCGGGTCCGTCCCTCCAGCCTTGGGGAAGCGCTGCCGTGGCGATGCTGTGGCGACAGCAGCCACGGTGCAGTCCCTGGTGGTGGTTGTGGCGCTGTAGGCTGCCCCCTGGAGTGTTTGGTCGGGGGGCAGTTGATAGCGGCGGCGGAGGCCGCGGTGGGCGCAGCGGTGGCGCAGGCGGCGGCGGTCCCCTGATGGCTGGCGATGACGGCGGAGTCCAGGGGGGAGGAGGAGAGACCGGCGGTCGCTGCAGGGGCCCCAGCTGGAGGCCGGGCAGAGAGGAAGGCCCGGCTGCATCGGCTGGTTGTGTGGAAGGTGCGGAGGTGTCGAGGGCCGCAGATTTGCCTGCAGCTGGAGATTCCCCCCCTTTCTTTTCTCGCTTCTACTAAGACCTAGAAGATCTGGGGGGGGTTAGACTGGAGGAGAGCTGACCCACCCCCCTCATATACCATCCTTTTCTCCATATTACGGACTAGTCGATCCTCATAATTGCATGAACTAATATTCCATCTTACCACCATATATTGCTGTATCTCTGGAGACGTATGGTGGCTGGAACGACTATGACTGTGAGACCTGGACTACATCTCCTGCCCCACTGTCGGTGAGGATTTACCATCTGTGCACTTCTTATCATCTGAACTGGTCATCGTGAGAGGCCGACCATGGCGCACATATTCCCCAACGGTGCGATGGCGGGTTTCTGACTTTTTCTATGCCACCGTGAGAGTGTGGCATAGACCCAGCATATACATTTACAGCACCCTTCTGCTCTCCAGTGACTTTTTTTTTCCATCTTGACCTTGAATTCCCTTACCACCCCTTGCAGTGGGCCTCATGATTTACACAACTGCTGAACTTCTTGCCCTACGAGATGTCCCCCTCTCGCAGGTTTGGCCCTCACAGTTACCGAGGGCCCCCCTTGATGACGGGTCTTGGGACCCCGAGAGGTGGTATGTAAAGAAGTGGGGACTCTGGGGTTTTTTAAATAAATTTTTAGTTAAAATTTTAAAGGGAACCGGGAGGAGGGTGGGTTATAAAGATTTTAGAGGGTCTGGGGGTACCCTCAAGGGCCCATAGCTAACCCAGTCTGATGGTTGTGCCGGGGGGGAGGGGGAGAATGCGGAGGCCAGGCTGCCAGAGGGTCATTCCATCCCAGTGGTGCTTGGGAGAGGTAGGAGTAGTGGGAGGGGAGGGCCTTATGATATTCGGAGAACGCGGTCCCGATGTATATACGCGGTGCCGCGTTCCCACCCTCTCACCTCACCCTGCTCCCCTGGGGGTCTGGATGTGAAGAACCCTCGATATAGGATGGTGTATCTGAATGCCAGGTCTGGGATTAGCAAGGCCCTCCTCGTTATTGATCTTATTGAGGAGGAGGCCACGACCTGGCCTGTATCACGGAGACCTGGCTGGGCCCTTAGGGAGGAGTACCGCTCTCTGACCTCTGCCCGCCAGAATACCGTACGTTACACCAGCCTTGACTCCAGGGAAGGGGTGGAGG
Organism: Grayia smithii; assembly: GCA_032468115.1. Classification (NCBI taxonomy): domain Eukaryota; kingdom Metazoa; phylum Chordata; class Lepidosauria; order Squamata; family Grayiidae; genus Grayia; species Grayia smithii. Next base: position 11,075 of record JANHFM010010072.1, read on the forward strand.
TGTGGCGGTCATGGTAAAGGAAAGTCTCAGTCCTAGGGAGGTCACTGACCCTCAGATAGGCGGGTGTGAGTCCCTGTTGTTGAGATGGGATCCTGGAGTTAAGTTAGGGCTGTTGATTATGTACTTCTCCCCCAGCTGCGTGTCTTCAGCTCTACCCGCACTACTCGATGTCTTGCCTGAGTTGGCGATGGAGTTCCCCAACCTTATGGTTGTGGGAGACTTCAACCTGCCATCTGCAGGTGAGACATCGGAGTTGGTGTGGGAGTTCATGGTTTCCATGACGGCCATGGACCTAACTCAGATTGTGCAGGGACCAACTCACAACTGTGGACACACACTCGACCTTATATTTCTCTCTGGGCAGTGGATTAGTGATCGGGGTAGGGGGCA
>JANHFM010010073.1:5608-22328 GCA_032468115.1 Grayia smithii
TGCACCAAGACAAATTCCTTGTGTGTCCAATCACACTTGGCCAATAAAGAATTCTATTCTATTCTATTCTATTTTGTCTAAAAGAGAAAAATAACTTATGATATATGGTTTTGATGATTAAATAAGATAGATTATACAATGTCATGATGTAAGCTTAGAGGAAGAGATACATATATAATAGTGCTTGTAACTATTGTAAAGATGAGAAGCCATCTCTTTCTATCTTCCTTTATTTTCTAATTTTCTATTATTATTATTTTTTGCACTTTTAGTTCCCTGGTTTTTATTATTCTACATTAATTTGTATTAATTTTTACCTTTGATTTTAAAACTTTTAATAAATTTATACATAAGAAAATGTAATTTTCTCTCTACAAACATTATATGCCATCTTTTTTCATCTCCATTCTTGCAGCTTTTTCTTAAATGCGTGTTTTTTTGTTCACAATCTCTTTCACTTCAACATTTCACTAAACATCGTTTTTCATACTTCCCATTGGCATAACACAATTTCCCCCCCCCCAATAAGTTTTAGGCAGCTTTCGCATCCTTTTTTTTTTACATTCACTTTCTGTTCATTCTTTTGGGAAATCAATCTAACCAATCCCCAAACCCCCATAACTTTAACCTTAGACTGTCTACTGTTGACCACACCCCATTCCTTAGAGGTCTGTAAGGGGTGTGCATAAGCGCACCAATGTGCCTACTGTCCCTGTCCTATTGTCCCCATTTATTCGTATCCATTTCTTGTATTCATAATCATGTTTATACTTATATCTGTTATCTTATATATGCTTGACAAATAAAATAAATAAAATATAAATAAATAAATAAATAAATAAATAAATAAATAAATAAATAAATAAATCTTAACACTTATTCAGACCAGACTCACATTTTCTGTTCCTAAAATCAAAACATTTTCACTCCTGTTGGTTTCACTTTTTAAGTTTTCTTCCATGTCCTTTTCCCTTCAAGGTCCACTCTTGGTACTGTTCCAAAATCAGAACTTCCAATTTCCCTCATATCCTTTACTAAGGAATTAAAGCAATTGTGTTTTCATATGTAGTATATCCATTTCTTTGTTGTGTTTACATATGTATAGATGTAGTCTTAAATTATATACTTAAAACAAATGTAACTGTTTCTCAGCAAACACCATTCATCATTGCCATTATGCTTAGACTCTAATTGCCCAATCACTTTTTCTGTAATTTTTTCATCTCATTCCAACTCATCCATTGAAGTCACAGCAGAAAAACTTGACTATTCGTTCAAAACGATCCACGATTATCCATCAAATTCACATCTGGTTCTTTCATTATAATCATTCAATGTCAACTAAAAAGCTTTTGCACATAATATTTGAATTATCTGATATATCTATTTAATATATCATAATACCACAAAGTCATGACGCATAATAGATAGGAAACAGTGACAATCAATAATTATATGGAGAATGTTGGTGTTATAGAAACAACCAAAATTATCGATCAGAGAATTTTGTTCTTAGAAAGTCTGGATTTCCTTAAATCTCCATCTTGCAAAGTCCAAAAGTATTTACATTCTAATTAAATTGAAGCTAAAACTTTTCTTTTTAGAACCAATGGATAAATAGAAAAGAAGCATGGAAATTATTTATATACAATTAATCCAGCAAGATTATTATATGCCCCTTTACTGGGAAACAAAATTAGTTATTTCCTAATTAGAGAATGGCACTCAATTAGCCATATATTGAAACAGAAAGAAGAGGTTGGTGTTAGCTACATACATTTGTATTGCAATTTATTTTAAATATCAATATACTAGTCTCGGTAAACATGATTAACCTTCAATTTAAATGTCCAGATAGGCCAGTTTAGCTATAATTATTTCTGCCTACTGATTTGCTGTCTAGATACATTTCATGCAGTGTTTTTTTTTTCAAAATATACTACTGGTTTCACCTATTTCATTGAATGAATTTCCTGAAAATGTGCCAGCTAAATGTCATGTCACTCGTTCTATTTTATTAAAAGATCTGACCTTTGTGGTATAAAATATAGAAATATCCATTTGTGTTCCACATCCAGGGACAGATGTTTGATTCAGATGTCATTACTGATTGTGTGTTTGTAAAAGTCTTTCTCATCTGCTTTATTCATATTCAAAGAGCTTGTTTATTTTTGCTTAATAGTAGTATATGCTAATTTTGGCAACAAACAGTTTTAAAACCCTGGTTTTTCATGCTGTGTAAATCCAACAACTCTGTTCAGTGATCTTACCATGTAAAAGGAAATGATCACCATATTTCAGTGCTTCTATGATAGGCAAGAGAAGATGGCTCTTTAAATTAAGTTATGGTTTTCTCACTTTGAGGTATTGAATAAGGCAGCTATACTGGCTGGAGAATTCTGGGAGTTGAAGTCCACTAGTCTTAAAGCTGCCAAGTTTGAAGACCTCTGCAATAAGTCATAATTATCTAGGCTCACACAATATCTTAAGCCTTGGTTTAGACTTAGAAACTATACAGCAATGATTGGATTCCTATGACACATTTAAGTATTTTTAAATAGTGTCTTTTAATTTGTATAAAGCAAATTTCCTTCATCATTTTGAATAAGCAGTTAGCTTTACTTTGACTCAAGACCTATTTAATCTTAGCTCTTAAATCCTAGTACTTAAATTTCCGCTTTCATCTGGAGATATTTGAAATATGCAGAATATTGGAGCTGAGTGCATTTGCTGTCATTGTTAAATCTAAATATGACTCCAATGGCCTACTATGAATTATCTGAATCAAGGAGGCCCAGGGACATTTCTGATCAGGCTGGTCTACATCATCTTATAAACTGATTTCAGAAGCATTTAAGGCATTTTTTCATACAAGTCATGAGTTAACATTTACCAATACTCTCTTTCATAAAACATTAATGATGGTAAAAGCATTAGTAAGTTAGGACACAGGTATTGTCCTAAATCTAGGTATTGATGTATCTATTCATTTGAGGTTGGTCCACCTTTAGAAAAGGGTTTCTAAATTGAAAAAGTAACACATTTGTCATGAACATGTCAACTGCTAATTCCTTATTGGTCAGATATAAATGCTAAAAGTGAGCCAGTTCTTGGAAGAAAAATTGGGACTCTCTCTATTTATCAAAATCATTAAGTATATCTTGGTTGAACTCTTTTGAGAAAAGGTGATGATCTGTTTCTAGAAGGATATTTATGTACTGTAAGAGATTTTAAAAATTGGCTTAATGAAATTTGTCACTTCTTAGCCCCTTTTGAAGGAGAGAAAATTGAATAGTGTGACTCGATATGGTTCAAATATGTAATGATTTGAATTTAAAATCAATAGTATCAAATTGCAGAATAGTAATATAATAGTGATATAATTTGTATATTTGAATAATTTGGTATTTTAATTAATAGGATTTTAAATGTTACTTTCCTTTTTTGTTTTTTCTTTCATCTGTTTTTTTTGTTTGTTTAGAATAATAATTTGTTTGCTTAAGGCTTTTACATTTTTTTAAGTTACTTTACATTTTGTTTTTAAACATAATCTGTTATCTAATAATTATGAGAGACAGTGTGGTATAACAGGTAAGGTGCTGCACTAGGAATGGGAAGGACTTAGGTTCTAGTTCTTCCTTAGGCATGGAAGCTGGTTGGATGACTTTGGACCAGTCTTTCTCTCACAGCCCTACGATGGGAAGTCTAAAAAACATCTGTCTCCCAACCTATATTGAATCAGTGTGGTAGATTATGACCTTATAATTTTCAGTGAAGAAGCCTTCATCTTACAGCACATTCATTCAGATTGATTATAATATGAATGTGTGAATGTGTGAATGTGCACACACATTCATTATACATTACTATTAATATATAACACATTTTAAGAAAAATAATTGTAATATTTAAAAATTAAATTAAAACAAAAATACCAGTTAGGCTTAGGTTTTTATGTCTAAGCTTGTCCCTATTTGTCTAAGCAGTAACAGCACCAAACCAATCTTGGATGATCTGGAGGTAACAGCTGGTTAATATTGGGATGGAACCCATCCAAGGTTATAAGATAGTCTAGGAAATCAACTCCTCCTACTCCCAGTTTTGGAAGAATATTAAACTACATCTGTATTGTTGTCAAGAAATAAAGTTACAAAATATTCTTCTACCTTTTTCTGACATTAAAGGAATAAATCTTATTTCAATCTTCAGAAAAACTCATGAGACTTCAAAGCCACAATCTATCTTCATTGCTAATCCAGGTCTCTTTCTAAAAGGTAGTAAAAGTACAACAAAACAGATTCTGTGGTCTAAATTTCCCCTGAAACTTCTTAACCGCAGAGTGGATTTTATATAGGCATCAGTTTTTCTATTCCAGTTCTCTCTTTTTTTTTGGACATTCTGAAATGGGAACTATCAAAGTTTGACGCATAAATGCATTCTTTCCAAAGAATGGGCTCCTTTATTTCTCTTCCTCCACATAATGCAATTATTTTTAGAACTGCAAAACAAAGTTTCTGTTAAAATTTATGTATTTATGCTCTACTCCATTAATCAATCATTTCCCACTGTCCAAATATGTTGGATGACAGCTTTAGAATTCCAAATACAGATAGTCCTTGATTTATGACCACAATTGAGCCCAAAATTTCTGTTGTCGAGACAATTTTTAGTGAGTTTTGCCCCATTTTACAACCTTTCTTGCCACAATTAAGTGAATCACTGCAGTTGTTAAGTTAGTAGCATGGTTGTTAAGTGAATCTGGTTTCCCCATTGACTTTGCTTGGCAGAAATTTGCAAAAGATGATCGCAAGACCCTGGGACACTGCAACTGTTACCAAGCTTCTGAATTTTGATCACGTGACCATGAGGATGATGCAAAGGTCGTAAGTATAAAAAATGGTGATAAATCACTTTTTTCAGTGCTGTAATAACTTTGAATGGTCACTAAACTGTTGTAAGTTGAGGACTACCTGCATTTGATCCATTATCTCTTGCAATTTGGGGAAGACTGACATACAATGGCAAAATAATCTTGGAATCTACATATCATTGATCTACTTTAATATTATCTCTAGTGATTGACAGCAATTTGCCAGTCTTGAACAGAGAAGGTATTTCTTAACATTAAGTCGATATGCCTAGATAAGCCAGGGATGTATTTGCAGATTTTTAGGAGTTTTTCAGTTTACTTCCACCCTTTCCTTCGCCTTCCAAAAAAGCATTTCCATTTGTACATGAGTAAAAAATGTTTGGGATATTTACTCATTTTTACTCAAAGGGACATGGTGGCTCAGTGGCTAAGATGCTGAGCTTGTCGGTCGAAAGGTCAGCAGTTCAGCGGTTCGAATCCCTAGTGCCATGTAACAGGATAAGCTTCTTTTATTTGTCCCAGCTTCTACCAACCTAGCAGTTCGAAAGCAGGTAAAAAATGCAAGTAGAAAAATAGGGACCACCTTTGTTGGGAAGATAAAAGTGTTCCATGCGCCTTTGGTGTTTAGTCATGCTGGTCACCTGACCACGGAGACATTTTCGGACCACGCTGGTTTTGAAATGGAGATGAGCACCATCCCTTAGAATCGGGAATGACTAACACATATGTGTGAGGGGAACCTTTACCTTTTTTAAAGACATATAAATTAGCTTATAAATAAATAAATAAATAAATAAATAAATAAATAAATAAATAAATAAATAAATAAATAAATAATGTTTAAAATGTTTTTGGGTCAAACTTGACTCCTGATGAACAGCATCCATGCATTTTAAAAAAAAAAATGCTAAGAAATAGGTGTTTTAGCTTCACAGTACTTGGCTAGTATTATGAAGAAATATATGAGCCCTTGGGTTGTTGCAGGTTTGTCTGCTTGCCAGTGTCCCCCTAAATGACAGATGCAACTGAAGAGTGAATGTCACTCCAAAATGGTGAAAGGGAGAGATACATTCAACAGGAGACAAAAGGGACAACTCACCGAAGTATCACCTTTTGCTGCTTTGTATACAAGCAACTTAATGATGTTACTATAATTGTATAATTATTATGTCTTTTGGTTCAAACTCAAATTATCAGTTTTTTTAAAAAAAATGTGTCTCTTTTAAGGTATTCTATTTTGGGAAGGGGGGACTTTCAACCAGCAATATTTATGAATTTTATCTGCTTGTACTGACTTGCCAGCTTTATTTTTAACACTACCATCAACTGCTGATGTCAACTTCTCTTACTTGAAATGAACTCCTGAAAGCAATAAATGAAAAAAAAGGAACTTTGTGAGCAAAAACCACAAGTTCAAGGTGAGAAAATATGAAAATAGGGACAAGAAACTACCACATGAACATAAAGGCTATGTTTAGTTAGAAATCATATAAAAAAGAGAGAGACTGTCCTTTTATTAGGCTCAATGGAGCTACATTGCTTTTCACCAGGTCTATGTACTAGGGCTGTATATAAAATGTGTCTTAATGGACAAAAGAAAACACAACAATGGGAACCTCTGTGCATTTAAGCCTGCACATACAGGACAGATACTTCATTTAATTTAGATGAAAACAGAGGAAAATAGATTAACAGAGTTGGAAGGGATCTTGTAGGTCATCTAGTCCAACCCCCTGCTCAAGCAGGAGGCCCTATACTATTTCTCACAAGTGGCCCGTAAACCCTTTTTGTTCTTGATGTTACTCAATTGTTAGGAATTGGGGAATCTTTGCTGAGCATGTTCTAATGTTCATATTACAAAGTAGTTCCAAGACAGTTATATAGCTGATTCAAGTCCCAAGAAACAATAGGCATGCTCTTTTGGAGGCAATTACTGCCAAAGCAGACCACTTTCGGTTATTACTTTTAAAAAAAAGATAAATTGACATTATTAAGCGGCAAGTGGAAAACTAATTATTTTGCAGCCATGCATGTTGTTTCTCAACATTCAGTTATTTAGGACAACTTTAAAGCTCTATAGTACGTTTTGTAAAGAATTGAGATCGGTATTTCAAGATTATGGAAACAGATTGAAAATGCAGTGGGATCATATAACACACTATATAACAGCTTGCTTAATCATGGTTTACAGTATACATTACACTTATCTTGCTTTGCACAATGTGTTAAGCTATACATAAGGCCTGAAGCAACCCAATTTGCATCCTCAAGGTCCCTGCAGACCTTGGGCCTGCTTTCCCATCCCTCTGGGTCCCATGTAAATTATAAATTGGATTATAAGCGGAATATAAATTGGATTAAAAAAAATATTCTCTCCTACTCATCACCAATCAATTTTTGTAGATCTCTCAAGCTCATATTGGGGAACAGGCCACTCTGCCCCTTAGCATCCCTGCAGGTCACGTGACATGGTCCTGGACGAGGTGCCATTTTTGGAGAAGCCACATTGCAGGACCATGCCTTATAGCCTGTAGGGATGCTGAGGGGTGGAGCAGCCTAGTGTTCTTCCACAGCTTTACAAAAGGTAAGTGGCAATCCAAATCTTCCTACCCATACTCTCAATCTCTCACTTACCTTCTGTAGATCTTCAGTGCTCGCATTAGAGAGCAGGCTGCTTCACCTATGTGAATTGTGGCTGCTCCAAAAATGGGGCCCACTAGCTGGATGGAGCCATGCAGCCTAAGGAAGTTCAGTGGAATAGCCTGGTCTCAGTGCAAACTTTGGAGCTGTACAGTACAAGTGGTAAGTGAATGATCAGTGATAGAGGGTGGAGAGGAGGGTGTGTAACTCTGTGGGTTGCAAAGCAGGCCCAAAGGCTGCAGAGAGCTGGTGGAGTGGGAAAGCAGGCCCAAGGCATGTAGGAACCCAGCAATATGAGATGGGGGAGATAGGCGAGGGAGACACTGCTGTAGCTTCTCTGTGGTCGGTTGAAAGGGTGAACCCACCCATATTTTGTGCAGGTGACAATTGTCCATAATTTCAAAACTGGGTTGTAAGTAGCTTTTGGGGAGTCACAAAACACAAAAGGTAATACATTTTTAAAATTGCATCCAATATAATTTGCATTCACCATTCAGATCAGATGGATTGTTTTACAAAGAATGAATACTGCACCCTCTACTGTCTGTTTCAGTATTTTGACAAGACATTGAAAAATAAAAAAATCAGTTCCTATATTATCTCTTTTTCTAAACTCAGTTTAAAAATATTATTTGAAGATAGGAGTACACAGAAATGTTTGTTGCTATATACGAATCTATCTAAAGGAAATGAATAAAACCTTGCTGATTTGTGTCTGATACAGACATTACACATATAGTTCAGAATGACCCCAACTACTCTTAGTTCACTACAGTGGTGAAATCCAGCCCGGTTTGCCACTGGTTCACTGCCCGCACATACGCTGTGTGTGCCAAATGCACGTCATGCACACACGGAGTATGTGCCAAATGCATGCTGCACACACGTGCATTTGCAGTGCATGCCAAACGTGCTGTGTGTGGAAAAAGGAGACTTGGGAAGGTAAGTAGAACAGCGAGGGGGACAGCTGTGCCCCATGATTTAGATTCACTAGAAAGCAGGATTTCCTGCTTTCTAGCGATTTTAAATAACGCGGCACAGCTGATTGTCAGAAATACCGGTTCGGACCAACTAGTAGCTTTTTTTTACTTCCGGTTCACTGAACCAGTAGCTTTTATCACTATCGGTTCTCCTGAATTAGGATTTCACCACTGGTTCAACAGTACTTATTTCCACCTGAGAGTGCTTAGGATTTCAGTTTCCTGGATATTTCCATGTTTGGTATCATAGTTATATCTGCCACTCTATTAGTATAGTTTCTCCACTACTGGTAAATGTTAAGGATCCCTTTTCCTAGCAAATGACTTCTTACTAAGATACTATGAAATATGTTTCCTAAGTAATACTGAGGCAATTCTGAAATTTGGTGAACACACTTCGACGAAAGCAGTGGTGGAATTATGTAATTTAATAACTGGTTCTCTGCCCTAATGATTTCTTCCAACAACCAGTTTGCCAAACTGCTCAGAAAGTTAATAACCGGTTCTCCCGAAGTGGTGAAAACTGGCTGAATCTCACCACTGAATACATAGAACTAGATATTTTTGTGTTTTATTTTTCAGGTTTATGTTCAGCCAAAAGAATATTTTTATTTGGCAGGAACATGTATGCACACACATTTTAACTAGTGATTAGATGTAAACACTATAAGCCATTTAATATCAACTTACTCTCAAGTCTCCTATTTAATTTTTTTCAAACTTTTGTTCCCTGGATGAGTTCACATTGTCCGGTAGCATACTTTATTTGCAGGCCTCACAATAAAGTTAGAATTCAAATAATATTTTGAAGAATCAGAAATAAGACAGAATCTTAATCACCCCCTTTTCCTTGATATGCATGTCTTGATCAAATGTTTCTTCATTTCATCAAATTATTACTTTTTTAAAAAATATCTGAACTGGCAAATTATAATTGCCCTTCAAACCACAGTTGCAAACTTGCTCAAATTTCACTGTGCCAAATTGGTTTGATCAAGGGAGGAAATAGCTGATTAAGCTGTACAGATGAGGAACAAAAAGGTGGGGCAGTGTAGGAAAAAGAACTCAACCCCTTGTCTTTGTCCTTGGATTTTGGACACAACCTTAGCTGGGAGAGTGTGTTAATTGCACCACATGCAATTTAAACATAGGAAACTTTCTTCCCTGTCTTTCCCATCTGACAGTATGATAGCATCTGTTGCCTTCCCACATGCTGCCTACAGTTTCAGCAAAAGAGCGACTATTGGAAAATTATCATGGACCTGATAATGTCATCAGAAACAAAAAACAGAAGGGTTGTCTTACATAAAGCCATTCCTGTCCGAACTGTCAAGGAAGTACTAGCAATAGCAAATCATTGTGGATACCATTCAATCCACTTCATTTTGCGTAATGGAAAGAAAAACCAGGTAAACAAGAAGGTAATGCAGTGTACAGAAGTCTTGAGGACTTCACAGATACTTTCATGTCATTTTCTTGTCAACACTGGGAAAGTGGTTTACAACAGTCTTCTTGCAGAATGTTTTTTCCCCATCTTTGCAGTCTAGCCTAACATCCATTCATGTCGTCCATGATCTAATTTGACCTAAGCCTGCTTAGCTTTCTGAAATCAGCCAAAACTACATGCTGCAGATTGTAAAATAAATGCTGCAGACAGATAAAATACATCCTCTACAAAAGAGGGTTGAACCAGGGCTTGAAAAAAGCTTCTTTGTCAAAGGTTTGCTAGTATATACTTGTACAGGTTAAAATTTTATTTAAGAGGTAAACGAAGTCTGAAAGCATTAGACTCTAAAATAGTATGTCCCAAATTCAATTAATTATAGGAAAGAAACAAGTGTTTCTAAAAAAATAGGAAATAGTTTCATTCCTTCTCTCCCTGTGAGATATCTTCAATTATTTTGTTCACATAAATACTTCACAGCTTGCTTTCCTTCACGCCATGCATTCTTATTGAAATTCTAGCAAGCAGCAAGCCTGTTTCTACTTCTTATCAGATAAAATGCCTGATGCTTTGAACAAGAATTATAATGGACATAGCATGAGAGCATGAAAATGTGACAATGAGCTTCATGCTAGGTAGATATCTGAACAAATCCTACTTGCTCAATCAGAAGAGGTTGATTTTTATTTTAACGCCTTTTGTTTAATTCTTTTTTAGGAATAGCATCAGACCCAAAAAATTCCCACTGTTCCTTATAAGAGTTTGTAAGGATCAGTATTTAGGTTTTTAATGCCATAGATTTGAGATACAATACAGTATCATTATAATGGCTGAATATACTATATGTCAAAACTCAAAACCTCATGCTATATTTAATGGGAATGTCTAGCTCCATATCAAAATAGGGGGAAAAACTTAGAGTAACAGATGAACTTTAGCAATTATAATCAAAGCAACCCAGAAATAGGTTTTTTTTCCTCTCCTTTCCCAGGCTTGTTGACTAAACACACAGTATGGGGAACAAATTACTCAAGTTTATAAGTCAAAGAATGTTCTCATGGTTTCTAAGCATAAGAAGATTTTGGTTAGCCTAGCCAACTTATAAGATGAGGCAAAATAAAAAAATAAAAGAAATTCGGTCAGAGGCCAACTTCCAGAAGGTTTAAGTCAAAGGCAGAGCAAGTGTATGCTCTAATTTGGCTCAGGAAGTAAAATATGCTGATGGAACCACCACCATATCCTCTGCATGTTGACAGAAGAGTGAAAAGAAATTCCTGAGAATTTAATGCACCTTTGCCATAAAATAAAAACCAACACCCACACTAATTTTTCTGATGCTATCTTACTGATACAAAAAAGGTTTGGGCCTATTTAACACACGTCTGATTTCTCTACTTTCCATTACTATACACTTCATGAATAGCAACTTACAGTGAACAGATACTACTGAAAATACTATATTTTAAGCAACAACATGTATATATTTAATTATATTCTGTAGGATTCCAAAGACAACAATTTTTATTTATTTACATTGTTGCTCATTTCACAAACATGTGAATCTGGGTGGCATACAACAAAGATCAAACAATGAATGAATACTTGAAATAATTATATTAAAAGCATTCAGAACTGTAGAAACAAGTTAAAAACAGTAAGAGGTTAATAATAATGGAGCCATTTCACTAGTCTTGCAGTCCCTAATGTTCCCTGATCTGATGGTATTCGTAACTCTTCAGGGAGCCTTGGCAGCTCAGATGTGATGGACCCAACCTCATCTTGGGGGGAAGAATATACCACAGCAAAGACCAGTTACTCTTTCCTAGACAACAGAACCTGTAGGATATTCTCTCTATTGGATTGGTGGGAATGACAGATTAAATCAGGAAAAGTTAGTCTATCAAATTAAACCAATTCCATGCCATATAGGGCTTTAAAGGTCAAAAGCATCACTTTGAACTGGACCTGAAAACTGGGTAGCCAGTGCAGCTTGCAAAGCAGAGGTGTAATTTGTATTCTACCGGAAACATGCATAATTGCTTGCACCACTACATTTTACACAAGCTGAAGTTTCCTGATATTCTTCAACAGCAACCGCATGTCCGACATATATCGAACCAGAAAAGTAAATTGTCCAATATGTTTGAGAATTCTTAGGAAAGCTCATTTCTATATATCTTATCATTTTCAAACTCAATTTGTACTATTTTATAGAGCCCAGTACATTTCTAAAAAGATCTGAATGAAACCTCACATAAACACAGCATCTCTTTGCTACTTATTAAAGCAATCATGACTTTTAAAATAATTCAGAAAAATCTAATTCAGAAAAAAAGATGCAGTTGCTAAACAGTCATAAAGACACGACTGCTTTAGTAAGTCAGTTCATTAAAGTAGTCACATAGAAAAAGACATAGTTTTTATATAACTATAAAAACTTAAGTTCCAAATTTCTTCTAAATCAGATTCAAGCATGAAAAAATTACTATTTAATAAAGTCAAGTAGAAGCAGACCTGTCTACTTACATTTATTGTGTATTTGACTATTCTAGGCTGCTATTTTATGCTCTTTTTGTTATTTATTTTTTAATCACTGATTGTATTTTATTTTGCTCTTATTTTGGTTTAATTGTTAACTGTCCAGTACTATATACATAAGATAAGGAGCCCTGGAGGTGCAATGGTTAATTGCATATTGCAGGCAAACTCTGCCCACAGTCTGGAGTGTGATCCTGATGGGCTTGAGGTTGACTCAGGCTTCCATCCTTCTGAAGTCGGTAAAATGAGGACCCAGATCGTTGGGAGCAATACGCAAATAATGCTTGCATTGCAAACCACTCAGAGTGTGCTATAAAGCATATCGAGCAGTATATAAGCCTAACTGCTATTGCTATCGCTATGGGCAGCCATAATATATTTATTACATACATATGTACATGCAAATTGTTCTATTCTACCCTATGCCAATTCAAATTTACAAAGATCTATATTTTACATCTCTACCATAAAGCAAAAGGCCATTTTATCTTCACCAAGAAGAGGAGGAAAAATAAACATTTTTTCAGTTTCTTAGAAAAAACTTTTTCCAGGCTACAGATTTTGAAAAACACTGGTACAAAATGCATCCTATGGGCTGTAAGTACATGTGACATGACTTACTCAGAAACATAGCCAAATAAGTTCAATGAGGATTACAGAAGCTAATTGAATTAAAGAACCGGAGGGACATGGGTTTTAATGTCAGCAAAAAGATGAACGTGTAGGTAATCTTAAGCAAATCACATTCTTTCAGCCTCCATATTCATAATGAGACTAACAACATCTTAGGGGTGATTCCAAGGGCAAACAAGATAAGGATTGTAAAGTACTTTGCACTTAAAAAGAGCTGTATAAATGAGTAAGTACTATCCATCAAGATGCAATTTCATATGGAGGACAGTAAACTTAAATAAATCTTTCTAGGAACAGTTTACTACATACAGCTGCATCCAACAAATGTGCTGAAACTGGATGTCAAAGGATAATATAAATTAATGGTCACAGCATACTTTTTAGATTTTTTTAAAGTATCAATAATGTGTAATGATAGTAACATAATGATGTCGTAAAGACAAATTAATAGTATTTGCCTGCAAAGCTGATGTTTATGTAGAACCAGTATGGGCCAGTAAATTTAAACAAAACAGAATTAGTTAGCATCCTTCTCTATAAAGTTTTACTGATAAAATAATTCTCATAAGGCTGTCAGCATGTCTCTATAATTGGGAAATAAATTATAAGTCTCTAGAAACTAGTGCAGGGGTGGCAGATCCTTTTCTCTGTCACTCTGATCATATCAGCAGTATGGGATTTGCCACTGGGAAATTGAAAATAGACAAAAACTTTAAAACCCAAAAAGAAGACAGACACAATCCTCACTTGAAGAACATACATGACAATGTATCACCCATTTTGTTTCATTGCCCCACTCCTTGAAACCTTTGCTGCAGGTATCTTTTCTAGCTGTTGCTGCAGAAAAGGGGATGATGATCCTTTGTCCAATTTAACAAGTGCACATCAAATCAAATAACCAGTGAATTTCACAGTCTGGGAACAGAGTAAAGTCCAGTAGCTCAAGGACCTGTGTGAATAACAATTCTGCTACTTTTGGTGTATAGTGAAAATATTACACTCAGTTAGGATTAGTTTTATTCTTTTTATTTTGCTGTACATGTAGAGTTGACTACATTTCAATGATAGTTTATAGACAAGTAAACTATTGGCTAATTAATAGTTGGCAACATATTAGATATGTTAGGGTTATGATAGAATGTGCATCTTCATATTATTTGGGATTACTGAAAACTTATTTTAAAATGGATTGATTGATTGATTAGCCTATAGGCCATATCAACGTTCAAACACATATTACCAATAAAATTCTAAACAAAGAATTTAAAACGAGATAGGGTAAAATACAATACAACATAAATATGTAAAATAGAACAAAATGAGGCACACATATGCCGATCTCAGTCAGACCATTTTAGTCAGAAATTGTGCCGTATTAAAAATCATTTTCAGATTATGGCCACGCATGAGGTATGTTGTTTTAATATGGCTATCCCACTGGGCTATACATTTAATATGTGGAGGTACATAAGGTACTTATCTCTCGCCCCCTTGTACAAACAGCAATAAAATAATATTTGAGTCAGATCTTCTACCTCTTCAGCTCCATATATAGACGTACGTTCACTGTATGGGGTAGAATGGAATCTCCCAAATCTATCCATTGTATCAAGCTGTTCGAATCTTGCTCAGGTAAATGTCTCCCTGATATGTTTTGGCAGTTGTAATTTTAAATAGTTGTCCATGTGGAAGGTGTGTTTATAGTTGCTCAATTTTAATAGTGTAAAAAGCATATTTCGGTGGTGTAAGATTTGCAGTTTTCCTTGAAGGCAGGTGGGCAGGCAGAAAAACTGCACAGAGACTATAAAGTATGTGGAAGCCAGTGGTGGGTTGCTCCCGGTTCGGGCGGTTCACGCGATCTGGTAGCGGTGACCGGTTCTCTGCGACCGGCAGCTGGGTCCACCCACATGCCTGTACTTACCGTTCTCGGGGCTCCGCACACTCCACGCATGCGCAGAACACTTTTTTGAGGATTTTTCCCCAAAAAAGCTACTGCACATGCATGAGCGCCTGTTTGGCATATGCACAAGGGGCGCACGCATGCCGAATGTGCACTCCACGTACTCCAAAACAGTAGTAAAGGTAAGTAGAACCCACCCCTGGTGGAAACTGTATCCAGAGTAGTAATGTTGACCTTACTTTGAAAAAAGAGGAGTGTACAAAACTCCTAAAACATAAGCATCCAATGAATGTGTTGCCACTGTTCTATCTGATACTTTTAGAATACAGATTATTTATAGATATTTATTTTAGAAAAAAATAAAACAAGGAGTTCCCAGTAAGTATAAGCTAAAATATTACAGTAGATGAAGATTTTTTCTAGAAATAACTTCTTTTCCATGTTGGCATTCAGTTCCACATAGCAGGCAGTATGACTGGTTTCCTTATATGTCATTAGGATACAGACATTATTGTTTTCCAGGAAAGGTGGAGATGGAAGTGGATTTCAGCACATGATGCTGATTAAAAACAACTACAGATGTGAGCAGTCCTAAGATCCGTTTAGTGAGAGAGGGGGATTTGAAAATCATAAACGTTAACAGTGCAAATGAATGCATTTACTGTGTGCACAGACTAATCCAATATGAAACTCTTAAAAGAAGGAAGATTATAGTATAGATGGCATGAACTTCTTCTTGTTGTTAATTAATTCCTGAATGTGACAGTTCTGCTGGATGCCATCATCGCTTTTTCAAAACAGATCATTATCTAAGGATTAGTCCTTTCTTTTAAATTCAGATCTAGAAAAGGTTAACTTATCTTTAGTTTTATTAGGAATTGAGTCAGTACTTCCATGGCCTTTCTGAAAGTGTTCCTAGGAATGGAGAATAGGAAGTTAATATTAAACAAGCTGTACATATGGGCTTAAAAAGCAGTTCACTTTATGGATGTGGCATATGGAGAATTTCATTTAACATTCTGAATCAAACATTCTGAGTGGAGAAAACCAGTGTTCATGTCATAATACACCAAACATTACAAGACAGACCAATTTCTGTACCAAACCAGGTAATTACTGAATTCAGTGCTGGTCCTTGGATCTTATACTGTGAACATAAATGCTTAAGGCAACTTGTGATATCTAAGCCAAACCAAAGCAAAACAAAAAAAAAACATGCAGTATAGATTGAGAGTTTTAAAACTAGAACATAAAATGGATGTCTAATTTTGTGCTCAGATTGTATTACCCGCTTAGAATTACAAAAACAGAAGGCTCAAACCATCACCCTGCATTCTGAACTTAGGCTGCCTATTTGGTTGCTCCTTCAACTATCATTATTTCAACCACTGAAATTAAAACAAGGCACTACAAGCCCAAAGGATTCTTTCTGGAGGTTTTCGACTTTCCATCTATAAAGGTTTGGGTATACATACTCTTCTTTTTTTTGTTTAAGTGCCATTCATTTCTGAATGGAGGAATTCGTGCTACTACATACGCTGCATAAAGTAAACATTAGTTTCTTGCTAGGACTATAAAAAATATTTCTTCCATCCACGTTCAGATGAAAAGAAACAAAATTATTGGATCGAGATTTGTCTTCTCTCTCTCTCTCTCTCTCTCTCTCTCTCTCTCTCTCTCTCTCTCTCTCTCACACACACACACACACACACACA
>JANHFM010010074.1:3531-19809 GCA_032468115.1 Grayia smithii
GGGCTGAGGCCAGCCATGGCTATCCGGTGCCCTGATTTGGCAGCGCGAACCGTCAGAACGGATCCGGGTGCTGCTGGTGGTTGAGATTGCAGAAGGTCCTCTCCCATTTTATGCCCCACCTAGGATCCCTTAGCCGGCCCTATGGAAAGGAACCTGGCAGCGTTGTAAGGGTTCGAATTGGGAGGTCCCTGCTGGCCTGGGTAACGAGGTTGGCGTCTAACGAGCGTGGGTGGGCCCGACAAAACGGCGCCCAGCCACGGAGGCGCTGGATTTGGGAGACGAGGGGCCCGACGGCACGGAGAACCCACAATGGGCAGGGGTCGACGTTCAGCGGGGAAGGGTCGGCCCGGCACAACGGAACCGCTGAGGAAATCCCCCCCCCCCCGTGCGAGGACTTACAGGTTGGGCCGGTAATGAGGCCCTCCGAGTTCTGGCGCGTCCTGCTGTGAGGCAAGATGGCCACCGCCAGATGGTGGTTTGGCGCGCAAGGTAAGACGAGGGATCTTCGCCTGTTTGGCCTGTGCGCGGCAGCGCGGAACTGCAATTGGAAACTGCCGCGCGGGACCCCTGAAAGGCGGCCCGCTGAAGATGGTGCGGTCGGCTCCGGCTGCCGTTGCCGGGCTGGAGGGCAGCGCGCCAAGAAGGAGAAGAAAAGAAGGAAAGAAAAAAAAAATTGCCCTCGGTGGCCGAAAAAGCAGCTTGAAAGAAGACAGCTAAGCCGCGGCCGCCGATCAGAACGATAAGGACGCGAAGCGCCGTGGCTTTTGCTGTCCTGGGATTGAGGATCCCCAGCAAGGGGCGGAGGGCCTCCCTGGATCTCCGAAGGGATCGAGACGGATTCCGGAGGCCGATGCTCACGTGAGAGGCAAGAGGCAAAAAAACAAAAATAAAGAATAAAAATAAAACAACAAGGATTTGGTCGCAAGAGCAGGGAGGAAGGAGAAAAATAAGTAAGGGAATGAGAATCTTAGTTCCTGAAAGGAAGATAGCTCAAGAGAGTGAGAGTAAAGCACTAGCCAGGGACTGAGTCAAACGAATGGGAGGCCTGGGAGGAAGGAGGGGTTTTATATTTGTAAACTCAGTCACTGGCCAATGGGATAGCAGTTATTACCCACTCTCTTGAACTCCGGAGCAGCGTGAGGGAAAAACAAATTGGTATTACTATTTTTGGTGTGTTCAATTAATTATCTCTATGATGTTTTTGAAATCAGAAAAAAATCAGTTCACAATCTATCACAATGAACCTTTTGAATGGGCAATATTGTCATTTCCAAACCATAAATAGTGGCAATTAAAAGATTAATTCAACTCCTGTTGTTAGCTGCCAGGTTTGTTCCTGCAAAGCATAGTAAAACTAAAATACATGTTTTTAAATATACCTCATGTTTCAAGTATAGGAAATTGCTTTGGTTGAAAAATTAGCCCAATTAAAGAACTTTAAAAACCCTACAAAGAAAAATAATCAAAACTGCACACACTTTATTAGCTAAATTAGTAATATTTCCCCCTTCCCCCGAATTACCTTTGTCTATGGGTGAATCTACAATCCCATACTTTTTTAATTCTTTTTTTAAAATCTATTTGCTTTTCACTTAGTACATTGGGGGGAGGGGTTGTTTTGTTTCTTTACTAAAATTGAAACTAAAAATTACAAACTGGCACACACCAAATGTACTGTGATAAAAAAATGTGCAGTAATAAGCATATCAGGGTTTATCCCATCAAGACATTGTTGTCTTACATACATATGTACAGAACAGAGCTGGAAGGGACCCTTGGAGGTCTTCTAGTCCAACCTCCTGCTCAAGGAGGAAGCCCTATACCATTCCAGGCAAGTGGCTGTCCAGTCTCTTCTTAAAAGCCTCCAGTAATGGAGCACAGACAGCTTCTGAAGGCAAGCTGTTCCGCTGGTTAATTCTTCTCATTGTTAGGAAATTTCTCCTTAGTTCTAGGTTGCTTCTTGAATCGTTTTCATCTGTTGTTTCTTATTTTACCTTCTGATGCTTTGGAAAATAAGTTGACCCCTCTTCTCTGGGCCAGCCCCTTAAATATTGGAACACTGCTATAAAGTCGCCTCTAGTCCTTCTTTTCTCTTGATGAAAAACAGGCTAAATTAATCATTCCTTAACTTTTGTGTTATTTAGTGTTCTTGTCTGCTTTTCCCCCTTAATGCATTTCAAAGACAGAGATGGGGTGAAAGATAAGAGCAGTGTTTGCATCTTTCCATTCTTAATCTCAGTGATAACCCTAGATCCTGACCTGGAAAAGGTCAATTTTACTTTTTTTTAATTTTTTTTTTAGAAAGCTCCATTTTTAGGAGTCATTTTGGAAAGAAGAATATTTCTGCTTATCTTGCAGTAGACCTATAGAATCTCTTTCTTTCCTATCTTCCCAAAGAGGCCACCCTCTGGCTTACTGCTTGCTCTGCTTGTAGGAGGAAGAATTAAAAAAAAAAAAAAAGGAAAAGGAAGACCGAAGAGCTGCACAAATCTAGAAACTTAAAAAAGAGACATTTATTACTTTTCCCCCTCTACCACCACCATTTTTTCTTTTTGTAAAAAATAAAAAATAAATACATCGCATCTTTTAAGGCTCCCAAGGTGGACTGCGTCTCCCGTCAACTTCTGTTTCTACGTGATACAGGACATCTGCCAGTGTGTGCTCTACTACAGCAACCCAGCCCATGTCACTGACCTACAAGAAGGGAGAGAAAAGGGTGAGTTGCTTTGGTATAGTGTCCACATACAAAGCGACTAAGACTGAGTCTGCATCTGCATACTTTGAAAAACAGAATAAGAGTCTGCAACAGAATATTAGTCAATCAAACAGTGCAATGATTTTGAGGGGATGAGAGAGTGAGATCCTGTTATTAGCAATAGCACTTTGACTTATATACCACTTCATAGTGCTTTACAGCCTCTCTAAGCGGTTTACAGAGTCAACATATTGTCCCCAACAATCTGGGTTCTCGTTTGACTGACCTCAGAAGAAAGGCTGAGTTAATCTTGAGTCAGTGAGGATCGAACTGTTGGCAGTCAGCAGAATTAGCCTGCAAAACTGCATTCTAACCATTGCGCCACCATGGCTCCTTTATTACCCATTTCCTGGCAGAGGGACAAAGGCATTTTGAAAGAGTTCTGCACTCAGTAGTGATAAGACACTGG
The DNA here is from genome assembly GCA_032468115.1 of Grayia smithii. Taxonomy (NCBI): domain Eukaryota; kingdom Metazoa; phylum Chordata; class Lepidosauria; order Squamata; family Grayiidae; genus Grayia; species Grayia smithii. The sequence continues at coordinate 6,696 of JANHFM010010074.1, forward strand.
TAATATGTTGCACAGCCTTTTGCATACTGACTCGTGCCCTGTGGAACACATGTGCCAACCTTGAGATCTGGCAGGATCCTGCTTCCTTAGCTTTCTGGAAAGCCACTGACAGCTGGCTTTTCTCCCAGGCACTGGGGTAGCAAAGCTGGAGCTTAATGGCCTGTACAGATTTATTAAATTTTTATGCCAGCCATGTCCCTTATAAGGCGACTCTGGATGAATGTGCTTGGATTTTTTCTTGTCTGTTTGTTGGACGATTTTATGTTTGTGGTTTTATTACTGCTGTTAGTCACCCAGAGCTGTGTCTCCCAAGATAGGCAGCCAAATAAATGTTTTAAACAAATGAATAAATAAATGTAAGATGCTAGGAGTCACCGAAGCCCAGAGGGAACGTAACTGCAGAACATCACTGCTTATATTGATAACAACATATTCACCTTTCATCCAGCCTATTCTTAAGCTTTTCCTTTGTTTGAACGTTACATGGGATCTGCTTATTTCAGGCACCAAAGCCCAATTCATATTCATTGATGGAGAAGGAGACAATTGTACTTCTCCTTAAAAAGAAAAGTACAGCTAAACCAAAAAATAGCCAAATCCTTCCCTTTTTTGTTCCTGGTTTCTAAGAGCCAATGAATGGGCTATTTCTTCCAGTGAGATCTGTTGCCTAAAGACTATCTCAAAAGGGGAAAATTTAAGTGGCTTACACCATATCATTTACTGCAGAACGTCTGCCTGTAGTTGATTCTAGTCCAATAGCTCCTGCATACCTCTACATTTCTAAACTTCCTTTTAAAAACCAAAGTGATCTTTCATCTCTGCGGAAAAAGAGTAGAAGTACATTGATTGTGCCTATTAGAATGCAAGCACATCGTGTCCTTTACGTTGATGGAATGGCTATATTGCTTAGCAATGTTTTTAGTGCCTAATTTACTATCAGCAGAAATGTTTTAACTTAATTTCTAGTTGCAAAATACAGGTAGTCCTCGAGTTACAAATGTAATGGAGCCTTCCATTACATTCGTAACCCAAGGATTCGTAGGAGTGAATGGCGTACCTAACATGATCACTCCCATCTTTCGCCCACATATTCACTAATTGAATGCGCAGGTCACTGAGTGCACATGAGATATCTCGGGGTGGGGAAGGCCATTGGGGGCTAGCAATGGAACAGGCCTCCAAGCCTCCCCTGACCCACTGAGGATACCTCCCTTCTTTGGGGTCCCCACAATTGCTCCTGCCCCACATCCTGCGGTGATGAAGATCTGTCTCCTCTCCTCTCCTGTTTCTTTACCTGATCCCAGCAAGCGGTGAGAACAGAGAGCAGAGGGAAAACAGGATGAGCAACTTCTCTGACTTCTGGAGCGGTGGGCAACCTCTGTGAGTCTCCTCCAAAGGCTTCCAGGCTCACTGCAGAAGTGTGTGCATGCCAAAGGAGGTTTGGGTCAGTGAAATTGCATTGCTTCAAGTCTCCAGTTGGCATGCAAACACTTTTCGTGCATGGACTGGAAGCTTCTGGGTGCCTGATCTCGCGGGACTTCAGGCACCCATTCTCATCCTCAAGCACTTTGCCGATGAAAACGGAGCCCCTGGAGGGATACATGCTCCCCTCCCGGCCTCCGTTCTTGTCGGCAAAGGCTTTGAGGAAAGGTCTCTGCCACTGTAAACAGAGGCCCGGAGGGAAAAATGGCAAAAGGCTTTGCAAATGGAGGGAAAGCTTCAATGTTTCAGGCCTTCCCTCCTTATGCAAAGCCTTTTGCCACAGAACCCGTCCAGGCCTCTGTTTGCAGAGAACAGAGGCCTAAAGTTCCATTAGATCACACGAGATTAGTAGCGTGAGATCTCATGCTACTGATCTCATGTGATCTTTCAGAACTTTAGGCTTCCATTCTCTGCGAATGTACCTGAACCACCAAAACAGACCAAGAAACAGAAGGCTCCCTGGATCTTCCCAAGGTGAGTTTCCACAGGCCTAGTGCTTATGGAGACCTGGGGATGGGTGGGAGAAATAGGCAGGGTGAATGTTGCAGTGCCTCTGCGGTTGTTCGTACAGTAAGGGTGAATGACTGCCATGGTGCTGCAACTTTCGTAATTTTGGACCTTGTTCATAAACAGTAGGGGGCACTTATCATGTAACTTCAAACAGGGGTTAAGTGAACATTCGTAACTCGGGGATTACCTGTACAGAGAATTTCAGCACGGAAGTCTTATTTGGCGTGTTCTTGAAATAACAAAAGCAATACTGAAGTGTGTTTGATTAAATTTTAAGATTATGCATTAGCTTACAAACAAAGTACTTGAAGAGGAAGAACATCTTTCTACCTTCACTTACAACTCTGGGAAAAAATAGTCATAGAGTGGAATAGGGCTACCTCTTCCTTTAAGTTGGAAATCAAACCATATCCACATATATTTTTGTCAAAGGATGAAACAGCGTGTCTGTGTACTGTGAATGAGTCCATAGCCAAATAATCTAGCAATTGGTGTGAATTCTTAGGTTTGTTTGTTTTTTAAAGAAGAAAATCTTGCTGTCAGGATAAATGCACAGCCAACTGAATACAACCTTCAGGAGCTACACATGGTCAGTGCATAACTAGGCTGACAAAGTTATTTTTTTCTTAATCTGTATAATTTTATTCAGGGATCAATGTGCATGTGTTATTCTTACTAGAAACAAAATTAATTTGGCCAATGAAAGTGAGGTTTTCAATTACATGGAAAATGTTACAGATTGCTTGCACAAAATGTCTTGGATCACATCACTAAAAAAACGCACACATTGACTTACCGGGCGATAACTAATATCTCTTGGTGGGTATTTGAAATAGGGCCCGAAGTTGATAGAAACCTATGAAAGAGAAAGTTTATTTTTGTTTATTTTCATTTATTGCATTGCTCAGTACTGCTTCCTGGCACCTGCAGTATTTCAACATGTATTATTGGGAAAAAAGGATGCATCTCGAGAATTGTAATGAAAAAGGCTGAAGAACAATTTTACCTCAAATTAAGCAATTTATTTTAAAAAGCGTTATGTTAAAAAAAGGGAGGAGACCTACCTTCTCATACAGCTTTACACAGTTTTTTTGTAAATAATTACAGGAAAGAAGTTACTATGCTGCAAATTTTTCTATTATAAAAAAAGTCAGACACTCCTATTTCTATGATTGTGGCACAGCAAATTCCCTTTTCAGTTATCAGACTATGAAATATAAGCTTTTTTTCTTAACTAGTACAGATAGTCCTCAACTTACAGCAACAACTGAGCCCAAAATTTACGTTGCTAAGTGAGAAATTTGTTAAGTGAGTTTTGCTCCATTTTACGGCTTTTCTTGCCACATTTGTTAAGTGAATCACTGCAGTTGTTAACTTAGTAATGTGGTTGTTAAGTGAATCTGGCTTCCCCATTGACTTTGCTCATCAGAAGGTTGCAAAAGGGGATCACATGACTCTGGGACATGGCAACCGTCATAAATATGAACCAGTTGTCGAGCATCCTAATGTAAATCACATAAGCATGGGGATGCTGCAAAATGGTCATGTCACTTTTTTCAGTGGTGTGGTAACTTCAAATGGTCACTAAATAAACTGTTGTAAGTCGAGGACTTCCTGTAAAAAGGCTTCTGCTGAGAAACCAGATAACAGCCTTCCTCCAGAAATCTGCATTTCTGCACATGCCCCCCAAAATTTTTTTGTTTCTTTCTCCTATTAGCCAAGTAAATTTGCAGAGGAGAAACCGTTATCTATTTTTCTCTCACTAGTCCAGTGGCCCCCAATCTTTTGGGCATCAGGGACTGGTTCCGTGGAGGGAGGTTTTTCCACAGACCGGAGGTGACATGCTTTTGTGTGCTGCCTGCATCACCTGGGTGGGGCTTGCCTTGTTTGTGTGGCCCAGTTTCTGGCATGCCACAGTCCAGTGGCGGTCCACACATTACTCTATATGCCATTGTAAGCTCTCTCGACCTCAGACAGTTCCTAGACCAATGTTGTTAAATGCAAGGCTGACTTGGGCAAATATTTTTCCCAATGCACTCAACGTTGACTCCCCTGCTTAGTTCATATCAGCTACTGTGGTATTTTCAGTCCCATGATGAGCATCCACCAGACTTTATAAAGGCAGAGGGGATGAGCCTCCCATCTATTAACCTTTTGCAAGCAAATAAGGATGGATGCTGTAGAGCCGTTACTGGGGAGAGTGGGGGCAGGCACAATCTCACATCAACAGATGTGTCACTGATCCACAATCCTTGTGCTAGGATGAGCCTCCTTTTAGGGGTCAGGCCTTCCCACATCGGATCAAGCCCCAAAGCAAACAGATCTGAAAGAACTGAGCCCCTCAGCTTCTACATACCGTGCAGCCTTTGTAGAGAGATACTGCAGGGAAATAAACACCTTCAAAAATATCTCTGTATGCAACTCCTTGAGTGGTACCATTCTTATAGAAGATTATCTAAAAGAGACAAACATTTGTCAACGTAAGTAGCAGAGCACAACTATTTCACTCTGACCTGCAACATGCCCTTTTTTGCACTTGTGTTTTAATAGCACATGGCATATAGGCCCTTCAGGTTGCACCCTGTGTTCTCCTAAAAAGACAGGCCGTCCACGGAAATCAAAAACTAAAAACTCTTCATAATGGTATTGAACATAGGGACAAAGCAAAAATCTTTTGAATCAAACAATTTGATTCTGATTCAGAGTTAGTTAAAGATGCCTATCATAAATTTATACTGTGATTTAAGGCAGAGAGAGGGAATATGTAGCCCTCCTGATATCACCGTCCTTCCCACATTCCTCCACATTAGCTGAAACTCAAGATTTGCAGCTTAGTCATTTCTGAACAGGTCCAGGTCTCTCTATATTAGCATTGCCTTCTCCAAACCAGATCTCAATCGATGACCCAGAGCAGAGGCTAGCTAGCACCTTTGTTCTTTTATTTTTGGTATGTGTGTGGGGTTACTTTGAATTTCTGCACCAAGGCAGTGTAATAGACTCAAAGATGTAAAAGGCCTCTTCCAATTCTACGGCATGTAATTATTTTCAGCAGCCCAATGTCTGCTTTTAAAGACCAACTTACTTGGCTTCCCAGAGCTTGCTTTAAACTTTTCTCAGCTTTGTCCACAAAATCCTTCTCTTCAAAGTACAAATAGCTTTTGAACTTGATCAAAGCCTAAGGAGGACACGTAGCAGAAGACATGAAAGCCAGAAATTCATTTGTAAAACAATGATGAGACAGAAATGCAGCTGCTGGTTATTGACACAAATGTGACTTCAACTGATTAATTCAACAATGTCTGCAACAGAAGTTGCCACCTCCAGCAAGAGTAGAAACATTCATTGATTGTGGTGGGCAAGAGAAAAGCACATGGGCAACTATCAAATATCAAGGACTATAAATATGAACCAAACTTTAAGCTGCAAAGATCTGCATCCTGAAAAATTAAGAAAAATATATTTCAATTAAAACAAGAAAATTATAGCAGCTCTTTTCATTCCTGCTTGTTATTTGCTTGCAATATCTTATTCTGATCAAGACAGATCAGTTTCTTACTAGCTTAATAAAAAGTACAAAAACACCCTCAATTATTTCGGTTGCAGACTGAATAAAGAGCTCAGTATTCAAGAAGACATTTGTTAGGGATGGATTACGGTTAGACGTTTGTTAGGAACCCATCTACTTGAGAGCCAGTTTGATCTAGACACCGGCTAGAAACCAGGAGACTGCCTTATCCATGAAAGTCAGCTGGGTAACTTTGGGCCAGTCACTCTCAGCCCAACTCACCTCACAGAGTTGTGGGGACACTAGGAGAAAGGAGTTTAGATATGTTCACTGCCTTCAGTTATTTATAAAAATAATAAAGGTGGGATATGAATTAAACAAACAAATACTTGGCTGTCTATGTATACACAAATTAAGTTTCACATATTTAAAGTACCTATGCTAGTTTTTTATATAAAGAACACTTACGATCCTAAGATATGTTGCCCCATTAATTTACCAGTTTATTCTAGAATTTCAGTGATGAACTCCAGAGCTCTTATGGCATCCTAATACCCAGCCAGCTATATTAAAATGAGGCTTAATTAGAAGACCCACCTTGTCTTTGTAGGTATCTGGCAGGGATTTAGCTGTTTCTGTGTCTTCAGGAAGGCTGATATAAAAACCAAGCACATCCCCCTGGCCGTAACCTGATGAATAGTGTTTACCGATGGACTGGTGGAACTTTGTCCCTTTCTTGCTACGCCAGGAGTAACTGAATTTGTCGTAACCTAGAGGAGCTTGAAGGTTTCCTGTAGAAAACAAAATGGTATGTTTGTCAAGTACTTGATTGCATTTGTCTACAGAATGCTTCAAAATGTTATGGGGGTGGTTATTTTAGAAGATGAATTTGATTCTTTGCTAGCCGATCCTGGTACCTTGAATGGTATAGCTGCTTCTATATGTATCTTTGCCTATGCAACAAGAATGTATGGATTACAAGACTTGTGTAGGAAAACAATGAAATTGAACAGTGTATCCTGAAACAGATGCAAAGAAGGAATTTAGCAATTCTGCTTTCTTCCTACTGCCTATTACCTTCTTGCCATCTGCTCCCATTTGTGAACCAATCGTTTAGCCTAGTCCATTGAAGAGAAGGATTAGGGGGAACATGATAATTGTCTTCCAGTACTTGAGGGGACTGATTTGTTTTCCAAAGCACCAGAGGGCAGGACAAGAAGCAATGGAGGGTAGCCTGTTAAAGAGAGATCCAATCTAGAAGTAGGGGAAATTTTCTGACAGTGGGAACAATTATTCAATGGAATAGATTGCCTCCCAGAACTGTGGGTGCTCCATTCCTGGAGGTTTTCAAAAACAGACTCGACAACCCATTTGACTGGGATGATATAAGGTCTCCTGCCTTAAGCAGGGCGTTGGACTAGAAGACTTCTGAGGTCCCTTTAGTCCTATGATTCTATGTTCTATGGATTTTTTTTTTCTTTTAATGACCCTGTAATCCTTTGCATCGGGGTGGAGTTGGGGTGACTGAATGGAGTTGAGCATTTGCTAGCCAGATGCCCTTCCTGACACCTATGCAGTGCTCATAGGAGACAATTACTCATTGTGCTCAGAAAGAGAAATATCTTCAGCTACCTAGGATCGAACTCACAGCCTCCTGATTGTGAGGCAAGAACTCCACCTCTAGGCCACTATGCTGTGATTCTATGTTCTATGAATAAGGAAGATGAAAAGGAGAAAGGGTCTGTGATAAAGCCCCTTTGTCCAATGCCTGCAACATACCCAGAGGTCCCCAATGGAAGAAAGTGACAGGGCACAAGCTAATGAAAGAAGGAGTAGCAGCATACCTAAAGGCTGAGACCACCCAAGTCTGGCAGCCGTTTCAGGTGGCATCTCATCCACGGATATTTCAAAATACCAGGACCCCTTTCGCACCCCATGTGAGGCTCGTACCATCGAGTACCCTTTTTCTCCAATGACTGTCAGCCTGTCATCTGAGATCTTCAACTGAGGAGCTGCAGTGATGGGTGGGAGAAAGGCAAAGAATGATAACATCTGTGTGAGTGCTGGTCATGAAATTAAACAACCCCTGGGAACAGAAAGTCTCTGAAGTATCACTACTTTCCTCTCTGCTGTATCACACATTCCTGTTTGGTTAATACACTACATTGTATTTTGATTGACAGCCAACAACAAACAATATGAACTTCTAGTTCTTATTTTTATCGCACTGATGTTTCCAGTTTGTCAACTTGAGTAGCAGTTATTAGTCTGACAGTTCCAAAATTCATTTTTTCCAAGAAATTATTTTTAGAAAGTGTATGGTGTCAGTCAGAAAATGTTCTGATATAGGGAAGAAATGTGTATTTTTGCAAACTATCCTATGCAATGCAAATAAAATATACTGGATATTTTATTTGGAGGAAATTTCCAGACCCATCTTCCTGCCATTGCAATGGCTCTCTAGAACTCTGCTGCTCTTCAAGATATTGAAGATATTAAAAGGCCTTTCCCTGAAAATGCTGGGAATTGAACTATGGATTTTTTAAGTACAAACAAGCACATTAATTACCACCATCACTCAAATATGTTTTTAATTATGCATTGCTTTGCAATTAAAAAAAAGCCAATGACAGAAATCATCTCCAAACACAAACTTTCCTGTATTTGCCTTTTGAAATTCCTATGATGATCCATTTGCTTATTTTTCCTTCCCCACTCCATCATGACTTTTCCATACAATTCCACAAGTAAGATCATCTTATCTTATGCTCCCTTGAGATAGCTCTATGATCCACTTACGTAAAATCCCAAGATCACATTGCCGAGATCTGTGACACTTTCAAGGCTGCTTTTCTTTTTACAAAACAGCCTCACTCTTAAGAAACACAGACAAGAATTCAGTTTTGCACCATTACTGCTTTTTAACCATCCCTGGCCACCAAATGTGGGAAACATCCAATGAGATCGAGAAGCTTGGTACCTCTGTCATGCAGAGCTAGAAGGACCCGTTCGTAGAGGCAGGCTCTGTAAAGATCTCCAGGTATAGGCTTTCCTGCCCAGCAATCTAGCTCCAACTTCTCTGGGTCAGGAGCATGGGGGTCTGGCTCTGCCAAAATGTAACGATACCCATCCTTATTAAAAGGGTGCTCCAATGGATAGCCATGGGGTGGAAGACGCTGAGCGGAGAACAAAGGATCACTGTGGAAAGAAAATGAATCAGTTAAAGGCAGATCTTTCTCAGCCTTCCAAGCAAGGAAATAGAGAGGAACAGATCCTTTTGATTCATCAGTGTTGATCACCATCATAATTTTAATTTATTCCTTTCCTTCTAGGCATACCACAAAGTGGCCAATTAATAAAGAAAAATATAAGTAATATAAATGTGATACAACAGCATCAAAGTAGTACAGATCAAGAGGAGGAATGTCTCAATGCTTTTCCTAAAATCAGACGGGCTGGTCACAACTCACAAATCATTGCTTTCCATAGTTTGCTGTCAACCCATATGAGAAGCTACACAAAGACAACTTAAACAGTCTCTGATAGCAGCTATAAAAAGATCTTTATGCTCAGACAGATATATGCATGCTGGGAAGTCCCTCAGATGCCTGCTCTCTCATGTTTTTACTATCATGTTTTTCCACATTAACATAGTGTACAAATGATCCAAGATTTTCTACACTGATATCCTAGACTATGAGGTAACTTGGTGTTTTTCAAACTGGGAAATTTTAAGATGCTACCTGGGGAAGTTGAAGTCTACATATCTGAAAGTTGCCAAGTTTGAAAAACCTGGGCTAAGTGATTCCCTCTTGGTAGAAACACTATGCAGAAAGGCAATAAATGAATAAATAACAGTACAGGTAATCCTCGACTTACAGCCACAACTGTGCCCAAAATTTCTGTTGTTAAGCGAGACAGTTGTTAAGTGAGTTTTGCACCATTTTACAACCTTTCTTGCCATAATTGTTACATGAATCACTGCAGTTGCTAGTAACACAGTGTTAAGTGGTTTCATCATTGACCTTGCTTGTCAGAAGGTCATAAAGGGTGATCATGTCCCTAGGACACTGTAGCCATCAGAAATATGAACCAATTGCCAGGCATCCAAATTCTGGTCACATGACTACAGGAATGCTGCCATGGTCATGTGAATAATGGTCTTAAGTCACTTTTTTACAGTGGTGTTTAACGGTCATTAAACAAGTGGTTATAAGTCAGGACTACCTGCCCACAGAATGATATTATTCTGCTTTTCCAATGTTTTCCGTATCAAGCCAAATTCTCAGGACTTACCTCCTAGTTTTCTTGGCTGTTCCTGTAGTTCCTCCTTCTTGCTGCTTGCGTTTGGCCCCTCTTCCTTTCCCACTAGTTCCTGGCACAAGGCTCCCTTGGAAAGAGAAACATCACAACCGTATGTCATCTATTGATATGATTGGAGAATCAGCCCTAATCCCCTTGGGCATCTTTGAACTTCAACAAGGTCAAATGGGAAGCAGAATTTCACTGCTCTAAAAAAACAGTGTATGTTTTGTTCACTTCCTGGTCTATTCTAACTTGGGAATCAAAAATGGTATTTTGAGTGAGACACAAGCAACACCATCATGCTGACAGTAAATAAAATAACCACCATAATTTCTTTCACAGAGATTCAAATGATACAAAGACAAAAATAAGATCGTATTCAATAACAAAGGGGGGGAACTAAGACTTAATTAAGAGTTAGAAGACATTTGGCCACACAGTTGCTAGCCCAGCTCAAGCATCTATCATTCAAAGTCTAGAAGATAGGAAAATCAAAGCACAAAGCACAAGATTTTTCTGCCAAATAGGCAACTGATTATCATCATTCATTAACATTACTGTGTTGCCCATTTAACTCTTTCTTCTCTCTTAGTTTAGCTACTTGCTTCCTAAGTACGTGGACTCATCAATAAATGAATGTGGGAAAATACTGTGAATCAAAACTTCAGACCAACTGGATCTGAAAAATATCATAAAACAGCAGGGTCCATTCTAACTTACAACTCAAATGTGAGTAGGAACAGTAATTCAGAATGGACTGATCTGAATGTAAAAAGATGTGTGCAGCTAGTGAGTAACAGAAGTAGATTTGTTCAGGCTCTGGATTCCTTGCTTCCGATCAACTCAGAAACAAGTGTGTTCGTCGACTATAGAGAGCCGCCTTTGAACATTAGTACAGGGCAGAGCATAAAATAAGTACTAAGTGTAGGTAGTCCTTGACTTACAACAGTTCATTTAGTGACCGTACAAAGTTACAACAGCACTGAAAAATATCACTTACGACTGTTTTTGATAGTTATGACCTTTGCAACAACCCTAACCCTATGATCATGCGATCAAAATTCAAATGTTTGGCAACTGGTTCATATTTATGACTGCTGTTATGTCCCAGGGTCATATCCTTTTGCAACCTTCTGACAAGCAAAGTCAATGGGGAAGCCAGATTCACTTAACAACTGGGTTACTAATTATCAACTGCAGTGATTCACTTAACAAATGTGGCAAGAAAGGTTGTAAAATGGGGCAAACAAAAATCTCACTTAACAACAGAAATTTGGGGTCAATTGTGGTTGTAAGTCAAGGACTATCTATATGAAATCAAAAATAGTATGTATTAAATCGGAGTTCCAGTTTAAAAAAACATAGCCCTTAAAGGGAATATTATCTTTGGTACTACCACCAATTAATTTGAAATACAGGTAGTCCTTGACTTACAACCACAAGCCAAATTTTGGGCGACCTGTGGCTAAGCGAGACAATTGTTAAATGAATTCTGCCCATTTTCCGACCTTTCTTGTCATCATTGTTAAATGAATCACTGTAGTTACTAAGTTAGTAACCCAGTTATTAAGTGACTCTGGCTCTCCCATTTACTTTGCTTGTCAGAGGTCACAAAAGGGGATCATATAACCCAGGGATACTGCAACTGTTGTATGACTCAGTTGGCAAGCCTCTGAATTTTGATCACGTGACATCATGTGACAGCAAAAAAAGGGTCATAAGTCACTTTTCTCAGTGCCGTTGTAACTTTGAACGGTCACTAAATGAGCTGTTTTAAGTGGATGACTTCTTGTACAGATTTTTATTTCATTATTGCAAGGTAGGTTTGCTTATAAAAAAACAACAGCTTCTCTCTTTGCATCTCTGGAGTGTTAACTTCCTACCTGAATTCAGGCAAGAGATTCTTTATCACATGGAGTTGGAATATTTCCAGGCTGGCTTAAGCAACTTTTTCAAAATCAGGAAGAACTGATTTGGGGCTTCAGTAAACTATAAACACTTGAACTATTTACTACTAACATCTGGGACACATGAGGATACTGAATTTATCATCCAAACAGTATTATGACTGAGACAGTCTTAGGCTAAGCTGAGGCAGATAAGCAAACTTTGTCCAGACATGGTTTATTTTACTAAGGACAACTCAGACAGTGTCGTCAAAATAATCAAATATGTATTGTGACATTACATTGCAAGCTCTGCCTCTGATTTGTCTGCCATGTTATGACATGGACACAGAAGGAGTTGGCATTCTGACATTTCAAAGTTGTGACAAACTTTTTGTCATTTGCTCCCATCCATGTATGAAATACAATGGTTAGATTCAGGTAACACACTAGGTTCAAATGAAAAAATCAGATTTTGTCACAGCATATCTTGAACCTTGCCATGTTTTACTAACTAGTTAATTTTGTGTCTGAACAGAGTTTTTCTCTTGTCCAAGATCGAAATCCATGAACCAGCCTTCTCTTAGGACTGTGTAGTAAGAGCTACTATAGAGGAACATACTACATGGGGTAAAACTGGTTGTCTGCATTCAGAAGGCAGTGTTGTATGAATGATTTGATTTCAGTTTTTAGCAGCCTATTGAGACAGAGCCAAAACTTGTGTTTTTTAAAATACATTTTCCAATACTTTAAGTTTATAGGTAGTCCTCAACTTATGGCCATAAATGGGTCTGCAAGTGGTTGGTAAGCAGATCATCACAGGATCTCATCCAATTTTATGATGTTTTTTGTGGTAGTTGTTAAGCAAACATGGTGATCATAAAGCAAATACCATGGTTGTTAAGCAAACCCATTGTTTGCTAGGGGATTATTTTTTTCCAGAAACCAGAATAAATGCTGGTTTCCAACAAAAATGTTGTAAGTGCCAGACACAAGAGTGTGAGACACTGAAACTTCCTATAACTGAGGGCCGTTTGCTGTGTGTTCAAAATGTGGTCATGTGACCACGAGGGAAGCACTGGAACTTCAACCTGTGGTCCTACGTTTCTTAGGGGAGGGCTGTTGTAATTTCAAATAGTTGCTAAATGACTAGTCGTAAGTGGAGGATTACCTGTATACAGTAAAGCTCAGGATAAGGAATAACATTTACCTTATACAATCTTATGCTACACAAAAACCCAGACAAAGATTCTTCCTATTTTACACAGGAAGAACCGAGGCTACATATCTGCATACTTGTATCCAAACCTCTTCCACAGAAACCAAATCAATCAATTAAATTGGATTAAAATTCAAGTTTTTATATAATCAATGAAATGGAGAATATGGCTTTTAGCTATCATAAATACTTCATATTAAATGCTTA
>JANHFM010010074.1:35620-49256 GCA_032468115.1 Grayia smithii
ATACCAACCCGGCCGGGTACCTTGTCCATCCTGTGCCCCAATCAGGTTAAGTCCATTGTCCATGCTGTATCATGAGAAAGGAAGAATAAAGGTCCGTCACCATGAAGACATGATAATTGAAGAATGTGGCTGCAACTAATGCTTATGGAGAATTGCTGGCTGACAAATGGGAGTCTTCTGCAAGTAACTTCCCATTATTGCACATTTTATGGCAGAGGATCAAAGAATTTTGGCTGGAGAAAGGCAAGAAGCATATTCCTCAAGAAGCATATTCCTCAACACACAGAGATCAAGTTGTTTTTTCTAAAATCTTGTCTATAGTATTCTTAGCAGACCAGGGATGTGTGTGTGAAGTAGGCACATGGGCTGGATAGCTTGCCTCAGGCATTTCATAAGTAAGATAAATGTAACATGTAACACACACCATGCAGGAGAACTCCACCAACAATTTCTATTTTTACAAGATAAACTAGACTCAAAGCCTGTTCAAATTAAATAAGGATGGTCAATGCAAATGTGTAAGACTTTATTAGCACAGTGAGAGTTTATTTTAGTGGAACCTTTCTAGGATCTTCTTACTACCTGGAACTTCTACCGAAGAATGGAACTGTGACTCCTCAACCCACCCCAAAGCATAGCATTTGTTCTACATCCCACCATGTTGGCTCATAAATGGGTGTGTGTGTGTGTGTGTGTGTATTAGTGCAGGAGTCTCCAACCTTGGCAACTTTAAGACTTGTGGATTTCAATTCCCAGAGTTCCTCAGCCAGCTTTGCTTTGAGGAACTCTGGGAATTGAAGTCCACAAGTCTTAAAATTGCCAAGGTTGGAGACCCCTGTTTTTCTGAAAGATTCCTAAGTTTTAATGATTGTGATGTCTTCATACTGATATTGTTCTGAACATCACTTGCTGGGAAATAAGTGTAGAAAAAGGTTATTGCTTTATGTTCTATTTGGGGACTGTTTAAAATATTGGATGGGCTTTTTAAAACATCTGATGGGATAACTTTGTATGCTGGATCTTATGGACAGCCGATTTGATCTAGCAGAAGTCATATAACTTTAAGTGATCCTTTCAGAAAGTTGGCATGAGTCAATGAATGGGGGGAGGGGGGGGAAATGTCTCCGAATTTTTCCTGTTTTACCTCTTTCAAACTGAGGAGGGAGAATATATGCTTTTGAAATTTCCCTTAAAGGAAAAGAAAATTTCCATAACTTTTGGAGATGTAATATGGTGTTTTTGCACTTGATTAGTTACAAGGTTGCTTTGAGTGAATTGGGTGAATGTACTTTTTTTAAAAAAAAATTAATAATCTCTCCAGAAATCTTTAGCTTTTATGTGCTTTAACTAAACTGCAAGGAAATCCCTTAGCATTCATATGGGACTTTTTAAATTTGGGAAGCAAGTGTGGCCAGAGAAGTTATAAATGAATGAAGCCGCATGTTACAGGGAACAAGGATACTAGCAATGCCATCCTTTGACTTCTTCCCAATCAAACCAACTGAAAGATCTGATCAAGAGAAATTCAGAAGAAATTCTCAATCACTATTTCAAGTGACTGAAAAGGTATTTAGAGAAGTGAGAGGCAGATATTGGTACAGCATTCATATGAGTTCATATATTTATTTTAACTTTTTACACTTCAAGGGATACATTAAAAACTCTACTTGCTTTGAGAGGGAGTTTCCTGATAGCTAGAAACCATTAAGGATGTCCTAGATCAATTAAACTGCAATTAAAAATTAAAAATCAATTAAAAATTAAAGATCAATTAAAATATGTATGTAGACAGGATTGTTGAATGAGCTACATTTAAATAATTTTGGTGCTGTTAATAGAATTTGTAGTAATAAAACATCATTGATTGTATTGTTGACATCATTGCTCTAAAATAAATGCAAGGTAGAAAAATAAAAGCTGGCTGTTTTGTTTTGATAAGAACTTAATATTCATCATCACAAATGGGGATGTAGACATCACAATGTATTTTAAGAAACTGGCGAAGGAATGGATCCCAACATTTAAAATAAATAAATAGATGAGTTCAAGAATTATAAAATGAAAACAACAACAACCAGAAAATGGTGAGCAAAGGATAATTTGGCAATACACATACATGGCTATGGACTCTAAAGGAAACATTGAGAGATTTTACACCTCTATTGTTATTATTATTTTAAAGAGTGTAGTAGAGCACCCAACCTAATCATAAAAACTGGGGTTTATAAATATTTTGAAGAAAAAAGATTTTAAAACAAAGTACATATATTTTGGCAGTGCAAGTGGGAGGAAAGAGGGACAAATGGTATTTGGACTGAACAACAGAAACTTGATACCAAATGTTGCATTTTGAAGATCTCCTGTTCCTGTCCACCAGTCAGTCCTCAGTGCTCTCCTGTGGGATACGCCATTCCATTCTCCAAATGGTTATTTCCCCAGCCTCTTCCCAACAATTATTTCACATTCCTTTTGTTGGTTTTTTTAAGAGTAGTACACACACATACACACACACACATTCCTCCTGTTTGCAAAAAAACCTTCCCAACAAGATATAAGAGTGTTCAATAATAATAGAAAATTGACTTTCGGTTAAAAAAAGAAACATGGAATACTCAATGAATGGAGAATTCTGAAAGGAGGCAACCCTTGAACTCTCAAACAATGCTGCAATTACATGCACTTTGCTAATTAGACTTATAATTAGAGAAATGGGGAGGCTGTTTATTTATTTATTTAATTTATATTGCCGCCTGTCATGTTCTTTTTCCAACGTTTCTAGCAGGTCCAGGCAGCAATGGTAGGATTGCAGCCACATTAGATATCTATTGAGAGTAAGACATTCCTCACTCCTGCATTGTTTGGGATTAGGACTGGGAAGTGCTGATTTTCAACCTCTCCCTCCCTGGTCTTTGAAAAAGGACAAAATGATGGTGTTCTGTTGCATTTTGTTGGGAAAAGGAATTGTATATATTTGCTTATTTATCACATTTATGAACTGCCTATCTCCCTAACAGATGGACTCTGGGCAGTGTACAATAAATCTAGAGAACTCAGAAGCTTGCAGATTCTTTAGTGCTATTTTTATTGATCTTAACAAAGATCTTATCCACCTGTGGATTTTAGAAGTCAATTTCCACTTGGATTTTCACAGAACAGTAAAAGGATGGATGGAAAATTTGTAGCCCCAGAAGTATATCAGAGATCATTTTCAGCCCAACAAACCATGCAGTTATTGTTGTAGGGTTGGAACTAGAGTATTACGTATTCCCCAATTAACTTCTGCTGGAAAGGCAGGATAAGAATTAACAAGCAAACCATAGAACAGCAATATACTCTCACTCTTCAGACCTATGTACAGGACCCAGTATGGTAGATCTTGAGCTGCCTGGTGACTCATGTCCATCACCCTGTTTAGATACTTAATCTCTCCGAAACTACAGCAGAACTTTCTACAATGACAACAGTAGGAACATCTTAATCAGTTTTAAAAAGTATTTCCTGCCTTCCAAATTAGAAAAAAAAAACACAGGGATCTTTTTTTAAGGGAGAATTTATAACAAAAGGTAGAAATCCATTCTAGACAATAGGACCTCTGGATCTTATTCTCTTTTATCAATAGCATGGTAAGCAGCTATCTACTCCAAGCCCTCCTTTGAAAGATGGAGAATATATTTCTCTTCCCTTTGGGACATGGCTTTTGATCACAAGTCTGGGTTCGTTTGTGTAATGGATGTTTGTTTAACCAAAAAAGATTCCCTCTCCCATCCCAGGAGAGTCTTCTTATCATCATGCAAGGTGGCAATTCAGACACTGGGATCAAATCTGCATTATGAGGAGGAAAACGATCATTCATGCTTCTAAACTGCTAATTGTCCTGACAAGAAACAAGGTAAATTAAAGGTCACTTCACATTCCTATGGTTGGCCAAAGAAACTGAGAAGCAGCTCCCCTAAATATTTTCCCTGCATCAGGGTTTCCTCTGCATTTTTGTCATAAAATGTCTGAAATTTCATTCCTGTCTGGAAAAAAACAAGAAAAGGAAAGCTTTGCATTACAAAAGTGTCCATTTGTGGATGGAAATATCAAGCCCAGAGTTTGGGGAGCAAGATGATATGAAACATAGGCATAGATCTGGAGAAAAACCAGGGTCCAGCTTCTTTAATAGTCCTCAAAAAGAAGTGCTTTGCTTGTCCAGGTGATTGGCAACTATCAACTCACTCTAAATAGCATACACAAATGGTCACCAAGACATACATTACTGTACATTATCATCCATGTGAAACACTGAAGAAAGGATGAGAGAAAAAGGAGGTCCAAGTGGCATCACAGGGAAATGAACCAATAAAAACAGACTCACTAAAACTTCACATATGAATCTCTTACATTTGCCTCCTCCACTTGATGCCTCCTAATATGCTGTAAAACCATTCTCATTGGCCATGTTGGCTAGTGTGGGGAAGGCAGGCAGGAAATTGTGGCCCAGCCAGTCTGGAGAAGGCTATACTAGGTCCATTTCAGCCCCTGTTCTAAATTCTTCCGTTATGAAAGAGGATGAAATCTCTAGTTGCTTTCTCTAACTAGGGATGCCTTTAGCAATAAGTATGTAGGAATGTAGATTCTTACCACCCACCATTGTTTGCATCTTTAGCACCTGTATTTTTATTGATATGTTTTTGAATATGTCTCCAAACTCAACTTATGAGCCTTACCCAATCCTTCCCATCTATAAGTTTGTATCATCCCCATAAATTTGGCTAAAATCAACCAAAGTAAGGCAGAACAAAAGCTAAAGGTGTTAAAGGCAAATCTATCTGTCTGTAATCTATCTATCTATCTATCTATCTATCTATCTATCTATCTATCTATCTATCTATCTATCTCTATTCACCCATCCACCCATCCATCCATCCATCCATCCATCCATCCCTGGTTATAAGGTAAAGGTAAAGGTTCCCCTCGCAAATATGTGCTAGTCATTCCTGAATCTAGGGGGTGGTGCTCATCTCTGTTTCAAAGCCAAAGAGCCAGTGCTGTCCAAAGACGTCTCCGTGGTCATGTGGATGGCATGACTAAATGCCAAAGGCACATGGAACACTGGACCTTCCCATCAAAGGTGATCCCTATTTTTCTATTTGCATTTTTTACGTGCTTTCGAACTGCTAGGTTGGCAGAAGCTGGGACAAGTAACAGCAGCTAACCCCATTACACGGCACTAGGGATTTGAACCGCTGAACTGCAACCTTTCAATCAACAAGCTCAGCATCTTAGCCACTGAGCCACAACGTCCCTTGCTATATGTATATACATATATACAAATATGCCTTTAGCATCTCTATCTTATGTTGTGCCTTGGTTTGGTTGATATCACTGGTCTACAAGCAGAAAGCTTCAGAAATGAAAGTAGCTTAATTTTACCAGAATTGGGTCAATAATAAAAGAAAATTAAGTCCTGAGTTTTAATTGGCTCCAGTTTCCAAGATACAGCTTCAGGTCAAAATTGCATTAAAATAATTCAAAATTATGAGGGGAACGTGCGATTATGCTCCATAACTTTTCTGCAAATGTGATATAGCAATGAGAATGGTGCCACCACACCAATTATTATAAATTTATCTTTTTATTGATACCAATAACATAGCTTTCCATTCATTTGTTGGTTTTTCATGTAACATTTTCATGTTTTTTGTATGAAAAACTGACAAGCTCTAACATCAGATTAAATGACAAGGTTCCATCTATATTCAATATCTAAACTGCACTTTTTGGCTTTTCTCTTGTGAGCTGCAGTAGGATCATCCCTGGGGAGATTCCAGCAGTAATCCGCAAGCATGGACGGACTCCATTTCCCTTGGTATCTTTCTCCATGCCTGCAAAATCCTAGTAGAATCTCTCCCCATGCTCATCACTCACTGCCCCATATTCAAAGGGAGACAATCTAAATGCAAGTGTAAGAAGTGAATTTTTAATGATATGTTTGCACCGTGCTTTATAGGACCTAAGCAAATTTTCCACATGTTTTTCATAGTCATCTGCCTTGCTGTTCTCAAAGTAAAGATAGATTTATACACTTCCATGTGGTAGCATTTTCATTGTTCTACCCTGCTTTGTTGAGAGGTTTTGAGGCATCATGATCATTAGACACCTCCCTCCCTTGTAGGCAAATATACTCGCCTGTGTATAAATCTTTATTGTAAAATATCTTGAAAACTTTAACCAACCAGCACTTTTATCACCTGTTGTATAATTCATCTAATCAAAATATGTAAAATTTGGACAGGAAATATGGAATATTGCTTCAGCACTTCCAAGGGCTTTTTAAGCCAAGATTTTCCTAATCTGCAATGTTTGTTTACCAGAATGGTTCTGATTTGGCTAATGGCTATTACTAACTTGGCCACATGGTAGCAGGAAGTAGAACCATACCCTGTGACAGGATACTCTAACAAGTCCCTCAAGGCATGTGGGAGTTGTAAGGTAGCTAGTTCATTCTATTCCTAATATCCTAATGTTCAGAGGATAGAGAAAAGGGACTGTCCTTGAATCTTCTGGGCAATTGGACCATTAATCAATTAGAATGGAGTAGTGTGATTCCAAATACACCCTTCTTTTTTTGCGGCTGGACAGGGAAAGCCAGTTGAGTCCTAATGGTGAGTTGCTTTGACCCAACATGGAATTTCCTAGCTATAGACCAGATGGAACTTACAAGATCAGCGTGGTTTATTCTCTATTGTAGACCATTGGTATTCATGAATAATTTTGTAGTGCAGAGCCTGTGATATCTAGTTTTATCTCTTAATGTTCTTTGGCTATATTTGAAGGAAATCTGGGTCACACTTAACTAAGTCAAGTAAAAGCCTCTCAACAGAAATAATGTAATATGTTTGTATTAGCCAAAGTTTTCATTTATATATGTATTAATTCAAAAGAAAATAGTAGTAAAAATAGGGGAGGGAAAAGTGTGGAAAAAAGGGGGAAAAGAAAAAAGGTGTTGACTTCCAACTTCCTCTAGTGCAGTAGAATAAAATAGTAACATCAAACCTCAACTTAAATTTAATATGTTAAGTTTGGTTAGTTTTAAGGTTCGTTAAGGTTTTACGCATTGTACAGACCCTTCCCGTTTTATTATAGTTCAATGTATTATATAAACCTGGGTTAGGGTTAAATCAGTAACCAGAGTAAATGTGTTGTATAAATATAGCCAGTGGTTAATGTACAAACAAATAAATATATCTGTGCAAATGTATTGACGGTATGTATTAATTTATCAACCTCTTGTAATACATAATTAATATTGTATGGTGCATCCTTGAAACTCCTTCTGAACATCTTGGTGTGGTTTCTGGAGATTAATACTTGGCAGGAAGGGCAATCTTCTGAGCATAAGGATATGTATGTGATTTTGTGTGTGTGTGTGTGTGTGTGGTATTTTTTTTTCCTAGTGGTGTGGAGATCATTGCCTTCCAATCCACATTTGCCCCTGTAGATAAACAAAGTGTGTCTGGGCCTCATCCCTGAGGCTTGCCTCCAAGCCTAGAAGAATAGATTGGCTTCATATGCAGACAAAGTTCCACCCTGCTGTGACCCAACAGCAATGAAGGTGTAACTAGAGACTCATCTGCAGAAGCTGTTGCCCCAAATGATTCTCAGAGAGGAATGAACCTAACTTTTCTCCTCCTACTTCATGTTAAACATCATCTACCAAGGGCAAAGACATATGTGATACAGTATTTTAAAGAAGAAGGAAGGCTGTGATGCCACCCACCTTGCCAGCTCAGGAAAAAGACTAACCCACACCAGTAGATCACAGTGATTGGAGGGACCCATATGTTTCCTTTTATCTCCAAGGTGGTGGTGGTGGTGTTAGTTGACACGGGCCAATTCCAGTTGGTTTCCATTGGGTACAAACATGTGTTTCTGCACAAGTGTGTGTGTGTGTATCAACCATATGATTTGAAGAACCATAATTCAGGGGTTCAAGATGATTCTTTGCAAGGTGAAAGTCCTGGGTTTAATCCATAGCACCTCCAACTCAGTTCAGGATAGAATCTTATCTAGAATGTTGAGATGTTCTTTACTGCTGATGGGGGAAAGTGATAGAAATATAGGCCAACATATCTGGAAGGAAGTAAATTGTGGAAAGCAGCATAGACAGTAACAAACTAAACTGATCAATAGTTCAACTTGATCTAAGGAATGTCCTACATACTTAAACCACCAATGCTTATAAGACAATACTCAATTATTTCCACTGATCTTAATCTTGTGATTCATGAGGGACTTCTCCTCAAATATATTTATTGGAAGATGGGAACAGAGCCTATACATCTACCATACTTCTTAATTCTCCCAGAATGAAGAAAGCTATTGTATGGTGGAACGTTCAACCAATTCTGTTCTGAAGTGCTGGAGTCCACACAGAGCTTTACTTCTCAAGAAGACTTGACACTCTTCTCGATGACTGAATTGCTGAACCTCTTTAGCTAATAGAAGTCAGAGCTGATTAGTTCTTGGATGGGAGATGGAAAATCCCAGGACTGTAAACTAAAAATCTAAAACTATCTGGAAGAAGGAAATAGCAAGTCACACCTGTGTGACTACCAAGAAAACTACATGGGCTTATCATGAAGTTAGCAGGAGTAAAGCTGACTCTCTTTTTTATTTTAAGGGGATTAAGCATTCATCGCTTGACAGATGGTGCCTTTCTGAACCAATTGAACATAAAATAAGTTATCCAGAGCTGTTCACCAAAAGAAAAAAAATGGTACTGAGGATCCTTGAAGAAAATTTTCTACAGATTTAACTATTAGGACACACAGCTCCTTTGTACCTTTGAAACTAACATGTTTTGCACAGAGATAAAATACTAGCCTGTTTGATTGACTGGGTTCACACATCCCATTGGGTCAGCTTAAACTTGTTCTGTGTTTGAGTCAAAACTGGCAGAGCTCTATTGTCATTGCGCCAACATTGACCGCAAACCCAAGGCAAGTCAACCCTATTGTTATTCTTAAGAAAAAGCAGGAATCCAGACAGTGGATCGTTCTATCTCCTTGATCTCTAGAACTAATAGCAGAAAATCTTTCAAATCAATAAAAACAGAGCTACATTTATGCCGTGGGCAAAGGCCAGGCTAGATTTGGTGCAAAGTGTTCCCTGCTGCATGGAATACGCAGCATTGGGGCAAATGTTTGAAATGCTGGTTTGATCTTTGCATCTGAATAGAGATGAGGACACTTCTTGTGACTCAAAAGAAGGCTGCGCTAAGGAGAGGCTGCTAACTCTACAGGGCCAGAGGACCCCTCTGCTTTCACATGCAGAGGGGGGAAGAAATCTGCATCAAACAACAGAGAAAGGAATGTCTGTAAGGCTCAGCCAACCATTAAATGCTAGTTAGCATCTTTTCTCCCGTGAGGCATTTTCAACTCTGTTGTTTCTTTCAAATAGTGTAGCCCTACTCTTTGAAAAATTTTGAAGCATCTAAAGAATCCAGTTCCTTTCAATGCTTGGATAAATATACATATGGTGATAGGGTGATAGAATGAAGAAAATAAGATTGATGAGGAATTCAGGGAAAACTGATTTTTTTTCTTGCTTTCTGCATCCATATTATCATCTGTCTGTCTGTCTATCTATCGATCAATGTATCGATCTATCTTCATCTATCTGTCTATCTCTATCTATCTATCTATCTATCTATCTATCTATCTATCTATCTATCTATCTATCTATTATCTATTATCAATCTATCATCTCTGAATATTAGTATTTCAATCCAGCAAAAGAGTATGTCACAATCAAATAGTGAAGTATTCCAGAGCTGTTAAGATTTAACCCATAAAATACATGCTCACATAAGTACACATCTGATATTTTTTTTCTCTAAACTAGCAGACCTAATCTGAACTAAACTTTTCTCTTTACATTAAATATTCTTCATTTCATCAAAGTAGAAGAATGAGTGATATATGTGATTTTAGTATACAGTTGGACCATGTATAATTGACAGACTGAATTTTATTATCGATTTTATCTGTTATTATTTTATTCTAGAATTTTAAATTGTACATTTATTGAGTGTTTTTATTTGTCTGGTCTCTGGTCTATGACTAATAAAATTCTATTGATTGATTGAGTGATATATGAGATGATAATAATATGATGCTAGGAAGTATTCTGGTATGCATACGAAGCTGTGGGTTCTCAAAGTCAGACTTGAATACTTAAAATGCATCAACAGTTATTGCTAGAGTGGAAAACACCGGGCATTTTATTTGGTTGACACCAACAAAAATATAATTCCAACACAGCAAATGTAGAGGAGATCACAAATAGAGATGGTTAAAATTAGTTATATTGGCTAAGGTCTAGACATTTAAAATCCAGGGCACGCAAATCATAAATACTAAGCAAGTGTTATCTGCAGCAATATCTACAAATAGTTTGTCTGAACTTTTGCCAGATGGCTATTGTAACAAGAAATGACCATTTGTTTTATCTTCCAGCTTCTAATTTTGTTTTGACTCCTGCAACCAGCAGGAACAAGTTAGAAGATACACATTTACTCAACGTATACTGGTAAGGGGGTAGAGAGGAAGATTCTTATCTTCTAACCCAACTAAAATAGATGTTTGAAGTCTTTACTCAGAAGAAAGCATATTTAGCAGCATAGTCTGTTTCATATCCCAACACTACCTGGTTCAGTCATAGCTATTCCCTATGGATGAGATGATATTTCCTATGGATGAGGTGGCAGATTTCAGATGGGCCAAGAATCTGTCCCAGAACACAGATTCATAAAATCTCAGATAACAGAATAACAGAATAAAAGAGATAGAAAGGACTTTGGAGGTCTTCTAGTCTAACCTCCTGCTCAAAGAGGAGACCCTTTATTATTTCAGACAAATGGTTGTCCTATCACTTCTTAAAAACCTCCAGTGTTAGAGCACCCACAGCTTCTGAAGGCAAGTGTCTCCACTGTTTAATTGTTCAGAATAGGCCAGAATATTCAGATTCAAATCAGAATAGGGCAACTGAAATCTGTCACAAAATCTTGGATCTTTCTAACATGCCCCAGTTTATTTTTAGTTCATCAGTTTATGTGGTTCTTAATCACCAATTTGAGTTTATTTGTTTACTTTTCACTCAATTCAGCAAACAGAAATTGAACAGTGCCTCTGAGCAGTGAGTGAATTGCATCTAATAGGGTTTGTACCATCTCTGTCTCAGTTTTTCAATTTGTTGCACCCATAAACAGGATCCAGGATCCAGGACTGGAAACTGAGTTTATTTATCTATTTTAAACATTTATATGGCTGCTCATTTTTCAACTATATCTTAGTTCAGCCCTCAAATAAAAAATTAAAAGGCATACAAAATCATTTAAAACTATAAAATTCAACCAATTTATTTATTTAAAACACTTATATCTTTATAACTTATGGATAACAATAGCAATAGCACGTAGACTTATATACCGCTTCATAGTGCTTTTACAGCCCTCTCTAAGCGGTTTACAGAGTCAGCATATTGCCTCCAACAATTTGGGTCCATAGTTTATGTATTTCCTAAACAGATAGAAATACATAAAGGGAGGCAGGAAAAAACCCTCCCATTTCAATCCGTAGAGATTTTACCTCCTAACCATGAATAGAAAGAGGTTAAGTGCTGATGGATGTATCTTTTAGCATCCTGCCTTAACAAAAATTTGCATTTTGCATAGGAGCAGACTTAACCTCAAGAGGGCACTCATTTGTAAATGATTTCTTGAGCACTGCCTTGAGTCTGGCAGATATTCAAGTGTTAACATGCCAGAAGTCATTCATCTGACCCCCTCAGGCACTTGAAATTCAGGGCATCATGGATTGTTTTAACAAGGGAATACACAAAGAAAGGGAGTTTAGCCAAGAATTTTACACTGGAGGATTTTTGCCAAAGATCATTTATGAGATTACCCAGACTGCACCTCTCAGCTACCCTCTAGGTTTCATCACTTTTCTCAGAAACAGAGCTAAATTAATTTATAATTAGGAGTTAATTAAAAGGTGGGAAGCAGAGACAGATAAATGTACAGTATGTGTATGTTCATGTTTGCTTTTACGAGTATGGGAATATGGGCAGGAGGCAATTATAAGCAGTGAGGTAAGAAGAGAATAGATAGCAAAAAGCAAGTGTGTAACAGTTAATGCTTATTGACACATTTATAAAATTTGAAGGAAAACTCTAGCTTTGAAATGGAGGCAGCTCCCTATATTCAAAATATCCTGCAACGAAGGAAATCAAATGTGTTCTTCAAGTGAACTTTGAATATACTGTATTGCACTGAAGTTTTAAAGTTTTTTTTCAATTTCTCACAAAGTACCAAAAATATATATATATGATATTATGGCCTCTTTTTTTTTCTTTTTTTTTTACAAAAAAGTTGATGCATCTCTGATATCAATGGACAATTTACAAGCTCCATTCTTTCCTTTAGTTTTTGTATGGCCAAAAACATGGCAAATTCCAGGCTCTTCCTTCAGGGATTCAGGAGGTTCAAATTGAAAGCCTGATAGTGTAACTATCATGCAACAATGTCCTCTTTCATCTGCATGTCTGGTAATTATGATGTAACAAGACAGTTCCGGAAGACCAGGTGAAGGATGATGATGTTATCCATTCAGTCATGCCTGACTCTTGGTGATTCTCTCTCCACATCTTCTGATCTGGCACTACTTCTTTGAATTGTTCTAGGCTGTGGCAGGTGTCAGTTTTGATGCAGGGGTGGGCTTCAGATCCTTTAGCAACAGGTTTGCTGCCCTGTTGCTGAGTGGTCATGGCTATGGTGGGCATGTCCTAGTTAGCCACTTGCAGGAGCCTCCGGGAGGATGAAAACAGCTTTCCCTGGGGTCCGGAGGCCCTCCTGGGGGCTGGAAACAGGCCCATTTTCAGACTTCCAGAACCTCCGGTAGGCCCATTTTTTTACCATCCCCAGACCCTCCACACAGCTCCTGCACTTACCTAGAATGGTGAACGGGCTGTGTGGAGAGTCCTGGGAGGGGCAGGCCAGGCCGGGATGGGCATGGCCAGCTAGGGGTGGCATTTGGGGGTTCGCTGAACCCCGGCGATCCTTGGCTAGAGGATTGCCCAACCCCCAGGAGCCCACCCCTGCTTTGATGTCCAGCCACTGTGATCTTTGATGGCTTGGTTTCCTTTCACCACTAACTCTTTGGAGCATAATTGCTTTCTGCTGTGAATGCCCTTACATGACTTGGCCAAAGTATGTGAGATACAGTTTCGTGATTTTCTAATAGCTAAATCCCAGACCCTGTTGGCATTATGCACAAATGGCATGGAATTGGCTCTATGTATTTCGGTGGCTAAGCAAATAAAGATTAAATAAAATGGTGCATCTACAATCAGGAACCAATAGGACGTTGACTGGCAGTTTTACACTAATGAAGGAAATTCCACGGCAGCTGAAAACAGCAAACTAGCTTAGAAGGGACAAGAAGACCTTGGTGGCTCACCTAATTAGTGCTCTGAACTAACTGTTCAGTTAGTTCCAGATGCCAGCAATTAGAGTTGGTTCGATTCTCACCAAGGCTCAAGGTTTACTCAGCCTTCCATCCTTTCGAGGTAGGTAAACTGAGGACCCAGA
>JANHFM010010074.1:49356-62372 GCA_032468115.1 Grayia smithii
AGAAAAAAAATAAATGCTTGCTTAATATATAGTCTCTGCTAGTTTAATATATAATCTCTCTCCTGGGCAAAATGTTGAAGCACCCAGACCCACCATGGTTTTTCCCCAGCAATATTGTTCATGGTAGAAATTGAACTGTTAGCTAACAGGGTTATTTATAATGTTCCATTGCTGTAGGAAATGTTCTTGCCCTTCTTAGGGGGTTTGAAAAAGCTGCAACTGCTCCCCACTTAATCCTCGGCGTAATCCTCAACGTACAACAGTTTGCTTAGTGACTGTTCAAAGTTACAACTACCCTGGGGAAAAAAAAAAGTGACTTACGACCCGTTTTTCACAGTTAACGGCCTTTCCAGCATCTCCGTGATCAAAATTCAGATGCTTGTCAACTGACTCATACTTAGGACCGTGTTGCTGTGTCCCCAGTTCACATGATCCCCTTTTGCGACCTGCTGAACGAGCAAAGTCAGTGGGGAAGCCAGATTCATTTAACAGCCGGGTTACTAACATTATCAACTGCAGTGATTCATTTAACAACTGAGGCAAGAAAGGGTGCAAAATGGGGCAAAATTCATTTAACAAATGTCTCGTTTAACAATGAGTGGTGGTCATAACTCAAGGACTACTGTAGTTTATTGTTGCCAGATATATTTTTAGTTGTGGAAGATTTTTCCTAACACTTTTCCTGGGTAAGAAGGAAAAAAAATTGTTTCTGTACAGGCTTTTACTGCGTCTTAGTAAACATATCAGACCTGACTGGGTTGAAGTGTGTTATAAGAATGCCTCTTGCTTTGCTATTTTTCAAGCCTTTTGTGATGTTCTTAGAAGTGCATATGGGCAAGCAGTTGGTAGTGGGGGTTTTTTTTCCACTTGGCAGTTTTCTCTGTCTAACAGGGCAAGTGTAATTGTGATTTGGAATAAAAGGATGTGATTACGTGTATTCCACTTAAAGGTGAAGGATCGACAGTCTGTCTTACTGCAGAATTAGTTGGAATAATTTGCTTCTGAATGTCTTTATTTCTCAAGCAGACTTGCTTGTATCAATTCTTGGGACATTTCTGGTTTTAACTGGGTCTTTAAAGAAATGACATCCTTTAAGACTACGCTTGATTAGTGTTAATTTTAAAATGTGAGAGGTTGATTCAGATGTTGTCATTTGTTATTTCTGGTGTTAGATTAGGGAAGATGAGGAGGAACATCTTAGCAAAAAAAAATGAAGTTGTAACTGATGACATTAGCAATGGATGTCATTTAATGAAATTTTATTTGCAAAAGTAGGAGAAGGAAAAATTGCAGAAAACCATAATTACTGTACTCTGTTCCACCCATGGGCAGTTAGTTTCATTGTTTTAATTGTTAGGAGATATTTTTGGTGAAAATTTGAATCTCTGAACACTGTTCATAAAATCACTCTGTCATCTATTCTTTCTGGAATTCACAGGGACAGCTTTGAGACAAGTTGACTACCATAGGAAATAGTATGCTGGTCTAACCATACCTCGTTCTTCCAATTCTTCACTTTATGGGAATCATTTATATAGCCACCTTGAGTAGTCAGTTAATTAGAAAGGCAAGATTTAAATCAAATTACTTTTTAAAAACAGAGTGTTTAGGACATGTTATAAGTTGTATCAAGTCTGAAATCCTAAGTGCTTTTAAACAAGCTCTATTATAAGTATATTAAGGATTACACATGTTTACATCTGTCGTATATTCTAATTAATGATAAGCAGCACTGCAACTTCTGAATGAATAATAGGAATTATTTTAGAAAATGCTTTTTTTTTAAAAAAAAATGAAACCTAGACAGGTTTTTAATTTTCTCGGGATACTGGGAAATTTAATATTATAAAAGATTATTTAGAGATATGTTGAGACCATCTAATTGGTAGCATATTTGTTGAAAATGTAGGTGTCAAAAGTTTTTTTTCCCACTTGCTTGTATTTTTCAAGTAATCCACCAAACCATTAGAAAGTAACTCTGAAAAATTCTAATAAAACTTGTTAAAAAAGTAACAGCCAAAGGCCCATTCTGGAAATGTTTCCCAGAAGTTACCCCAGATGTGTTCGGAGTTGCATGGGAAGAAAATACTTTGCCAGGGTAACCAACTTATTTACACACAAAAAATGTACTTAATAATTTGATATTTGAAACAACTATCATCTTTTCTGCTTTCAGCATTAACTTTGTTTCTAAATGTATATATTTTATATATAGATATTGATGAAAAGTTTGATTTAATATATGATTGATGCAAAAACTTATAGAAACTGAGACTTTAAATCAGCATCATGAGATCATTGGTTTAAACATCTATTTTTTATTATATTCTTAAATCTGATGAATAAATGGTTTTAAAAATATAGAATGGTTAACTAGAAATGTTCTATGATTTTTGTTATTCTTACCATAGATACACAAGTACCGGTATTATTTTGTTAACTAAGTAAGAATTGGATAACAGTTGTGTCTTTAAGGCAGATAAAAGTATTTGTAAGGAATTTCAGCTTTATTGAATCAATTGATCTGTCTCCCACTTGATTCGTGCAATTTACTTCAATTAAACAATTATTGGTAAATAAAAATATTATACATTATGTTAATTAAATGTGTATTATTGTTGTTGCAAGTGTACTAGTATTTCTTCCACTCGTTGATATGGAAGAATCTCCATGTAGCTGGTTAGAACTTTGTGAAGTTTCTGAGAGAGATTAAAATCTGAGGCCGTTTCCCCATTACCCTTCTGATAATTGGTATTTAACCCATATCTGAAGTTCTTTTCTCTCTTTTTCTTTTTTTGGAGGGAAGTCAAGGACTGGTCAAGTGTCAGTCTTCTTGATGATCGGAAAACTGTAGCTGCAGTTTGGCCAGGTATCTTTGTATACCATGACTATTATGAGTAGCATATTTGAAATTGGGGGTGGTTCTGTTGGAGTTCTTAGCTAAACAGTATAATACTGTTTTTGGGTTAACCATTCAAGTTTTTTTTCTTCTATCTTAAAAAAAAATCCCAACCTCCAATAGTTACATTTCAACTTTCTGAAATCATCTTCATGATGCCAGTTTCAGAGACAACAGCTACATTGATAGATAACAAGTGAGCAGGAACACTGGCGATAGGCAATAAGAGCTATACATATATGTAAATGAGAAAAATGACTTTGGATTGTAGTTTCTACAATCTGTTTTTAATAGATCCAGTATCAGATGTGGAAAGAGTTTATTTGTGAGTCTGCCAGCACTATAGCTGTTTAATCTTTGGACCTGACCTGTTACCTGCAGCTTGCCAAAGAGATTCCTCCTCAGATACTGAAAGATATACATTGACCTCCAGTTTCTTTTCTAGCACTATCTGAAATGGTATAGATTCTCCTGTTTTAGCAGGGGGTTGGACAACAAAGTCCCTTTCAGCTCTATTCTGATTGACTCTTCAAAGAGCATGTTTTTCCATAACGGGTTTGAACATACAGTTTATTCTGAATCTGTCTTAAATCTTAGTTTTTCTTTAAACAATTGGGATTTCAAAGGCTAAGCAGAGGCAAATAGGAGAGACATTGTTGAACAGGTCAGGTTAAGGAGAGTGCACAGGGGTGCTATGAATTGGGAAGGTGCATGTGGATATGCGAGAGGTCTGGGGTGTGTGTGTGTGAGTGATGCATGGATTGGGGAAGGTTGAGAAGAGTGCATGGGCTGGAGAGGGGAAGGGTGTGTGCAGGAGGTGCTGTGTAGATTGAGGAGGATGCATTGGTGTCTGCGAGTGGTGTTATGTAGGTTCGGCAGGCATTGTGAGGATGTGTGCAGTGTCCAAGAGGCACAACTTTGGGGAGGCTTGAGGATGCAGCATGGATTGAGGAGTGTGCACAAGTGACCCATGCAGAGGGGTTGGGGGAGAGTGCATGAGTGGGGGAGATGTACCCCAGCAAATTACAGTCTTCCCTGCCAGCTTCTAGGGATGCTGGCATGGAAGGTTGCAAATAGCAGTCATGTGATCATGGGGTGTTTAGCAAACGATCTTAAGTGTGAAGGGTTACTAAGCATTCAAATTGCAATAATGTGACCACCAAGTGTTGGGATGAACTCCAAAGACTAGTTGTATCTGTCGTTTAGTGCCATTATAACTTTGAACAGTCATTGAATGAATGTTGTATGTTGAGGAATACTTATAGCTGCTTTGAGAAGGAGTATTTTGCTGACTGCAATACTGTTTAAGAAGTGCCCCTTTCTCAAACATTTGCAGAACATTCAAAAGCTTAACAGAAAACACTTCTGCTTCTAATAGTCTCAAGGTAGTCCAGAGAGCAAGTGTTCTAGATTTGAACTGCCTCCTCTGGTGCTTTAAAGGGGAAACAGAGCCAAGGTTTTAAAAAATGTCATGGCAGGTTCAATATTTAATTGACAATTGAGGGAAAATTGAGGTTGGAAGCTTAAGAAAAAATACAACTTACCAATACATTTAAATATGTATTTTGTGAATTCAAATGAGATGGATTATTTGCAGCATTAGGGTTCAAATATTGCAAACAATATTTATAAATTTATTGAATTATATTTCTATTTCAGTATACTATAAAATTAAAATATGTTAAATATATTTATACAGAGTTCAGATTTCAATTAGGAATTAAACTTGTAAATGTATCTAATACAGTGGTTCTCAACCTGTGGGTCGGGACCCCTTGGGGTGTGTGTGTGTGTGTGTCAAACAACCCTTTCACAGGGGTCGCCTAAGACCATCGGAAAACACATATTTCCGATGATCTTAGGAACTGAGACACCGCTCCTCTTGTGGTTGGGGGTCACCACAACATGAGGAACTGTATTAAAGCATTAGGAAGGTTGAGAACCACTGCCTTAGATTCTCCAACCTAAGCTCTTTCTAGAATTTAACTCCCAGAATTCTCAGAAATGGTTGTGCTGGCTGGGGAATTCTGGGAATTAAAGTCCACACTTCTGCAGATTAAATAGAATGCAGAACGCTCATCACTAGCAACATACAACCGGCATGGACAACAGGAACGCTTGTGGAAAGAAAGGACACTGATCGGCTTCATCTAAAACTCATACACCAATTTTAACAATTTATTTGATTTTTGGTACAGTGAAGAATGTGTACAGATCTACACGTAGCCCTGTAAAGAAAGAAAAACAAGGACTTGCAAGACCATCTGCTTGTCCACAGCAACATTTTCCCACCTTAAAGACATTTTTTTCTTATATATTTTTGTTTTGAAAAAGAGAACGAGAGAAGAATTTGCTTCCTCTAACACATACAGAATTGAAAAGAAAATGGAAGTTTTCTTTCAGGGGTGATATCAAACAGTCTGCTGATATGTATGAGTTGATTTCATCAGACCATTAAATTCTTACAGAATCTGAGAAAAAACTGCAGTGCAAAGCAATTGAGCAAGCATCTGACTTTTTTGGGGGCACCAGGTTCCTCCTGGTCCTGCTACATTTCTCCAACTGGGGTGCTGATGCTGTAATAAAATTTTGACCACAATCACTCTCAAGAAGGGGGAAATTTACAGGCTATACAACTGATGGGGATAAGAGGACACCAGCTTCTGTATTAAATGAAAGACAACTGATACTGCATTAATTGTCTACATCCAACATGATTACTTAAGTGTCCCTGCATCAATCTCTGGCTTCAATGCAACATTTATGGAACAAAGGCACTAAGATTTGAGGCACAGAAACAAAAAACATCTTCCTTCTCTCTTTAGCATCCTTCCTCCCTGGAAGCTAAACACCCAAAAAATCCACCAATGTTTTCAGTCTTTAGGTAGTAAGAAACATCCTCTTTTTCCCTGCTTTATTATTATTATTATTTTAATACGATGAACCATTTCTCCTGAAAAGCTTTGCATAGCGTGGGCTATTCTATAAGCCTCTCTCATTTCGGGAAGCGTTATTGATATCTCATCTTCATCAGGAATAAAATGACTCCTCTGTCCTCAGTGGAGAGATTTCAGATATCTATGTCGAACTGGGCTTCTTCACCTGTGAAAGAGAGAAATGATTAACCAAAATGTATATGGAGATTCTTAGTCATCTAGGTCATGGTTGTCCCAAAGATACTTTTTCAAAAGACAGCTGGATTTTGTTTTTCCTTGAAGACATTTTGTGTATCATCCAAGAAGGTTCTTCAGTTCTTCTTCAGAACTGAAGAGCTTTAGATGAGAAGCGAAACATCTTCCAGAAAAAAAAAAGTCCAGCTGCCTTTTGAAAAAGCACCTTTGGAATTGACAAAAATCTCAATTTCATGTGTATTCATTGGATGCCACATATGCTTGAAAGCATTACTTCTCAACGTTTTCCTTAACATAAAGAGGGATGAGAGTCTACTCATTAGTTTTAACTGTGGAAATTCATTATTACTTCATATATATGAGTGCAACTTTAGGAAAAGGAACATATACATAGTAATTGACAATTTATAATCCTTCAGCAGTCCACTCTGACAAAGGACAATAGAATTATTGCTTTGAAAGCTGGTGGTTCAGAGGCAGTATAAGCCTATAATCTTTGCAAAACTACTTCAATGTTCCCAGCAGAGAACAAAATATGCCCTTTAAAAAATATTTTGGTTACTAGTTTCAATAGTGGTTTTGCTGTGGTAAAGCAGTCAAAGAAGATACTGAGAACTGGGGAATTCCAAGAAACTTCACCAATCTCAACTTGGTTCATTTGCAATCGCAATCTATAATCATAGGACTTATTTTGTTCAGACAAAAAAAAAACAGACCCTAAAGAAACAAAAAAAGAAGACACAGGTACACTTAACATTCTTGAGACTAAGTCACAGTTCTGACATGAAAGCTATCCTACTGTATTCTGAAAACCAGCTGTGAGAGTTAAGCAGTTAAAAATGTTTTTTCTGCACTACAGGTAGTCCTTGTCTTATGACCACAACTTCTTAAGACGATGCCTTCTTCCGTACCAGCTGACCTGAACCAGACCGTCCGGCCAGGAATGAGAAAGAGTCTTAATTCTTCCTTCGTTGTGCTGGGAGGTTCCTCTCCGGGAGGCTGGCTAAAATTTCTGTTGCTTGTTAGTAGCAACAGCAATAACACTTAGACTTCTGTACTGCTTCACAGTGCTTTTACAGCCCTCTCTAAGCGGTTTACAGAGTCAGCATATATTGCCCCCAGCAATCTGGGTCCTCGTTTTACCCACTTCGGAAGGATGGAAGGCTGAGTCAACCTTGAACTGATCAGGATCAAACTGCTGACAGCTGGTAGAATTAGCCTGCAATACTGCATTCTAACCATTGTGGCATTGTGGCTCTGGTTTAAGTGAAAGTTGTCCCTTTTAATGACCTTTCTTGCCATAATTAAGTGAATCACTGCAGTTGTTAACTTAGTAACATGCTTGTTAAGTAGATCTGGTTTCCCCACTGACTTCACTTGTCAGAAAATCACAAAAGGGATCACATCATCCAGGGACACTGCAGTCGTCATAAATATGAATCAGTTGCAAAGTGTCCGAATTTTGGTCACATGACCATGGGCATGCTACAATGGTCATAAATGTAAAAAACAGCCATAAGTCTCTTTTTTTCAGTGGGCTGTTGCAACATTGAATGGTCACTAAATGAACTTTTGTAAGTCGAAGACTACCTGCATGAACCATGGTGGCAGAGTGGTTAGAGTGCAGTACTGCGGGATAAAATGAGGACCTAGATTGTTGGGGGCAATTGTTGACAAGCTTATTAAACATTTATTTCAGTGAAATTTATTATTACATAACTAATTTTCAAGGAAGTGGTAAAGTGGGCATAGGAAAGTTTAAAAGAAAGACAAAATTAAATAAGGCCCTTCTTTGTCAAGTATGCCCTGCCTCACAGCTTCCAGGAAGATGTCTGTGGAATGTCCCAGGTGAGGGAAGGAAAACAAAAAATATCTCTGGCATTCAGATCGACACAGAGTTTCTGAACATGGAGGAAACACAGTCAACCAGCTGCTAATAGGCTGCACTTCCTCTAGAATGAACTAATTTCCTTCCCTAGCATCTAAATCACTCATCATTTAGTAGGAAATTCTATACTGGGGTGTCCAACTTTGGCAACTTTAAGACTGGTGAACTTCAACTCCCAGATAGTTACTCATGCAAAATTGTGTAGGGAATTTAAATGGGACTCCGCAGGCTTTGTGCACCTGGCATCAGTTATTCTAGGAAATCAGAGAGATAAATGTCCTACATTTATCTGTGGCTATAGAGCTGGATTGGTCTAGTGGTTAAAGCACCTGGCTAGAAAGCAGGAGACTGTGAGTCCCTATTCTCCTTTTACATAGTGGCAGCATCTCCTCTCCACAGGAGCACTGGCAGTATAACTAGTTGATCTAGTGATGAAGGCATCAGGCTAGAAACCAAGGGACTCTGAGTTCTAGTCCTGCTTTAGGCATGAAAACCAGCTGCATGACTTTGAACCAATCACTAGGTGACTATGAGTTTTAGTCCCACTTTAGCCATGAAAGCCAGCTGGCTAGTCACTCTCCCTCAGCCCAACCCACCTCACAAGTTGTTGTTGTAAAAATAGGAGAAGGAAGGTCTGTCTATTGGATAAGTTTGCCACCTTGAGTTATTTATAAAAATAATAAAGATGGGTTACAAATAAATAAAATATTCACAATACCCATAAAATCTCATGCGGTCAGTAGACCCAGTCTCATGGTAAAGCATCTATGGGTTTTATGACAGATAAAACCTGACCAGGCTATCTTGGTTTGTCACAGAAAAAAGCAATGTCTGCAACCCAACTCAGCAACCATGTAGTGTGATTTGTACAGGTGACCACACACCTAAGCCTGGTTTCTCGTCGTCAGCAGACATGAAGTTGATCTCTGTCTGGAGCTCATCCATACTTGGATTTGTCACACCTGGAATGTCTGGAAGATTGCAAGGTGGTGTTTTGGCAACTGGAGAATTTCGGCACGCCATTAAGAATTTGCGGTCATAAATAATGCGGGTACCTATAAGAGAAAGATAGGTACAATTTACTGCTGTTCTCAGAGGGTTAAAGAAGCAAATATTGCTCAGAAAGGAATTCCAGTTAACTTGCCATGTTATGTATACTGTACTTTTGTATATAATTTTTATTCAACTTTTAAACAAGAAGATAAAAGCAAATGGAAATTAATGTAAAGAAGAAAAAAGAAAAATAATCAAGAAAAATTGCAAGGAAAGTTGTATAAAAAATAGAAAAGGAAGGAAAATGTATATATATGTGGCTTGTGATATTCTTCACAGCAGTTTTAAATAAAATGTGTTTTAACCTCTTTCTAAAGTTATATCATATTGCTCTTTTTTAAAAAAAATAATCTATCGTATCCAATCATCAAAACAATAAATAACAAGTTCATTTTTTTTTCCATTTTTATACAAAAAGTCCATAAGAAACTTCCAGTCACCAATGATTGTAGATGATGTATTTTCTCTAACCAAAGAAGTCAATTTATTAATTTCAGGAAAATGTTTTAACTTCACCAACCATTCCTCCATTGTGGGGAATGTCAAATCTTTCCATATTTATAAGTAGACTGCACTTTTAATATGGGACAGCTTCTTTCCTTCCCCAATCAGGGTTGGATTTTGGCTTGTTTTCACAGCATAGCTGAGTCTTTCTTCTTTGCTGTTTAAGAATAGAATCAGGCTACTTTACACAAAAAAGCAGAAACTCCTGAGGAAAGTGAAGAGTAACGCACAGAAGCCAATAAACCTGCAAAATAGATTGAGGGTCATCATAATCCATGGTCATAAAACTGTGGTTTTCCACAACAATGAAAGCTGGCCAGTAAATCCATCTCCATGACACACGGTCTGAAGCACTGATGATTAATAGTAACTGAGAAGTAAGTAACATAACATAATTGCTTATGTGCAGGCCTATCTGATTATCTGGATAGTTTTACAAGGAGAAGTGCATATTAGCCTTGCTTTCCATTTTTGGGCAAGAAGAACAGAAGCAAAACAAGGGATGATATGTAATCTTTGTAAGTTTGCAGTGGTTGAGGCTGCATAAAACTTGTGAACAGATCTGATTCTTCCGCTTATTTCAAGGTCTATTCTATCATTAAGAATTGCTGGTTCTTCTTTGTCTAGAGGAGTGTCCAAATTTGGCAACTTTAAGACTTGCGCCCTTCAATTCCCAGACTTCCGCAGCCAATAGGTGTTAAAGTTGTCAAGGTTGCACACCCCATTCTAGAGCTACTTGCTACCCAGCCTCCAAGAAGAAAGAAAGGCAGAGAGGGTACAGCAACATTAAGAGTCTCAATTGCCTTTCCTCTGTTGTCACCTTTCCCAGATATTCTCCACTACAAGAAAGGTCTCATGGGAGGCTATTAGAACAGGAGGGAAACAAAGTCCCTTTATTGCAATAGATAGGTTTATGGGTGACCACTAGAAGGAGCCTTGTACTTTTACTTTGCTTCTGAACAGATGTAGTACGTAAGATATTTGCAAGTCCTCTGGCTGGGCTGAGAAACTGACTCCTTCTAGTTTTGAAATATATATTCTACATTAGGCAATCAAGTCCTGAATAGCCGCCAATCCTAGATCTTCATCCACACATTAAGAAAGCTACACACTTTTTACATTTTTCACCTGTAACTGAGCCTTTTGCCACTTCAATAGAACCAAGAAAAAAGAAAAATGTACAAGTCTTCCTTTAAAAAAAAGACTGTGCATTAACAGCAGTGGAATCCTTACAGCTAATTGTGGCTATGTTTCGGTTTTGATATTTTTGTATGCTTGGTTCAGTTTCACTGCACCTGAAATTCTACATCTGTCTGCTGACAACAGGATTCAAGAGCAAAATTATTTGTCAATATGATAGACTTTTTCAGATAAATATCCAGTAATATTATTTTTCCTACTGAGTTCTTTAAAAAGTTTCTTTCTGCCTTTGCAACTTTCCTTCAGCAAAAATGTAATGACAGACAATTAGGAGGAAAATTGTGTATATTTTCAGAATTTGTATTCAACATTGAGGTGGCCAAGCAGCTTTTAAATATAGCTTTAAGTACAAATCTTTTAAAACCCAAGTCAAGAAAATAGGAACTTTTTTTTAGGGTTTAATGTTAAACTCAACAACCCCAAACTTCAACCTCAAAACCACAATGTGGGTACTTGCATTATTTGTAAACTTTATTGTGGTCATTCACCAATTCAAAAGCACACACACACATCACAAATTCTGAGATAGGAAGTAAAGAAAGTAAGAAGACTTAATTCTAACACTGAAGAGGTCAAAATGTAGCATGTTTCAAAATAGCAAAACAAAACAAAGCCACATTTCGAGAAATCAAGCCACAATGATCAGTCTAGAAGGAGATTTGATGAGATGGACAGTTATTAGCTTTATATGAAGAGTAATTGGGGATCTTGGTAACAAGAACAATACCAAAGCACGGTTTTAAATTTCAGCAGTTGCCTTAGATTTAATTAAATTCCAATAATTAAAAAAAGGCAGGTGGAACTGTGGTCCCCCCAAGGACTTTTGTGTGCAAGTATTTTTGCTATTGAATTGAAATTTTAAGCTGACCAGATATTATTAAAAATATGGGTATAATCATAACAATTGTTATCAAATTAACTCAGTTTGAATTAAATTTATATTTAAATGCAAAACAATGATATTTAGCTTTTGGCCAGAGCACACTTCCATTGAGAGCATGGGCCTTGTAGGATCCATTTCTCAAAAGCTGGTTGCAAAGATTAGGAAAGCACACTGCCTGGGAACCTGTAGCTCTTCTCTTGCCATTCGCACTGGCTGGCCCAGGATTATGGGAGCTGCAGTCTAGTAGCATCCAATAATGTAATGTAGCTCAGAGTCCTCACTTCTCCTCCTAAGCACAGCCACGCTTTTACATTTGCACCAAGGAACACAACGGCTTTTTTTAAGTACCTAAGCTCTACTGCCAAGAAGCACTATTTCCTTGGTGATATTTCTCAATCAAACACATTTTTTAAAAAAAGGGTTGGTGAAAAATGGATGACGAAAAACCAGACTCTCCGTTTGGAGCAATTAGAACTAAATTGTTTTCCAACCCTCTGAAGTTCGATGTGTTTCCAGGGACAAGGTGGGTGGAGCAGGGAGGGACTCAACGGTTGGGAGTCCAGAGCGCAGAGCTCCACCCGATACTAAACAGCAATGAATCAGGATCTGCAGACAAGCAGCTTTCGCTGCTTCTGATGCCTGCCAGCTGCTGGAACGCCCGCAGAACAAAGACTGTTTTCCTAGAAATGTTGTCACTGTACCAGTTATTGCAAGAACATTTCATAAGGGGTTCACTGGAGGTCTATATCCCTGAGTTTATATTCAGACACATGCTCAGGACTCCTGTTTGCTTAATGCCATAGCCAGACAGGGTGAAAACAGAAGCTGTGAAATATTTTCAGTTGCTGGAGAGGAGATGGAGGTGTTCAGGCCTTTACACTCTGGGTGCCTGCTTCCAAAGAATGGGAAACAATTGGGTCTATGGATGGGATTTTATACATACATGAGGGGTCCTTGGTACTCTCCGAACTTGGTTTTCTTGCAGATGTTTCATTACCCAAACATCATCAGTGATAGTTTACAATAATGAGACATCTGCAAGCAAACAAGCAAGCTTGGAGAGCACCAAGAACCCCTCATTTCAATCCCCACACTACAAATATTCTCCTTTATTGATATATATATATATGAAACTTTGAAACAAGACAATAAAAATGAACACAAACCAGTATAAAGGAAGAAAAAAAAGAAATTGAAGAAAAAGCAAAAAGTGCAATTAAAAAAAAGCTGAAGCAAAAATATTTTAATATTCTTTGAAGCAGTTATAAGTACAAGCATATTTAAACCCCGCTCTTTCTCTGAAGTTACATCATGATTATTTATTTATTTATTTATTTAATTTTTATGCTGCCCTTCTCCCGAAGGATTCAGGGTGGCTTATAATAAACATGAATAAAAACAAAAGGTATAAAAAACATTTACAGACATAAACAAACAACAAAGACATTACAATTAAAA
>JANHFM010010074.1:67884-84580 GCA_032468115.1 Grayia smithii
TCCCTCCCTCCCTTCTTCCTTTCTTCCCTTCCTATCTTTTTTGCTTGTTGTTGACAATGCCACAAAACTACTGGATGATTAAATAACAGGAGATACTCAAAGGTAAGAGCCCAGACCTCAAAACTCAAGGTCACCTGTACTAGGGAAATTGTATTTCAATAATCCTATAGTTGTGTCTATGAGCATTTTGCTTAGTGATAGAGAAAAAAGATGGCTTCGATCACACTTTTGGGTGATGCCAGCAGAGAGATTAGGAAAGTAATACTGTGCAAGTGGAGAAACTGGAAAAGTGGGCAACAGTTAAACAATGGTGTCTCTTGGGACTCTGGAATCTTCTCTATAGCAGTACTTATTTCTACTTACTGCAATCCAAACCACGTGCAAAAATAACTTCAGAATGGCAGATTATTTATTTATTTATTATTAATCACATGATTAATGTGATGCAATACACAATATGTTGAAGCACAGAAGAAACAACCACAGGTTTTCTATAAGACCACCCCAACTGCAGATCTGGATAGTCCTCAGTCTTCTATTTAGAAGGTTTTCCTGGCTCTTCACCCACGACTTTGGCCAGAAAGACTGAGGCCTCCTTTGTCACACCTGCCATCTTTTATTTTTATCT
This sequence comes from Grayia smithii, assembly GCA_032468115.1. Lineage (NCBI taxonomy): Eukaryota > Metazoa > Chordata > Lepidosauria > Squamata > Grayiidae > Grayia > Grayia smithii. The sequence goes on from JANHFM010010074.1 coordinate 68,513, forward strand.
TTTATTATAATTTCTTTGTTGGGAGCCACCCAGAGCCATTGAGAGTTGGATAAGCATACAAATTTAATAAAATATTACCAGTATTCCTCTTTTCTGAAGCAAACCAGAATTGCTCTTCAAATACATGCTTCTTTTAAGTCTCAACACAGGACCTGCCATGGTGTCTTAAGTTATGCAGTCATGAATACTTCACATTATTCCCTTTTTAGTGAACATATTGTTAACACATTAGACCTCAGCTAAGAAAAGCTGCACATTTTATTGGACAAAAATATGCAAGTTTAGAAGTCCACCCTTATGATTTAAGTTGCATTTACTGATGCCCAGTTCCCATGACCTGCCATTTATCTCTTCTCCAGCCCCCCAAATACATTCCAGAATGGACTGCCTGCTAAAGTCCCCTTAAATGCATCCAGACTTAAAAAGCACTCACTACTTTGCATCAGTAATTAGGAATTAAACTTTGAAATTGCATGCATCAGCCTGCCTTTTAGAGCAAGCATCGTGACACACAGAAGCAGCAAATGTTTACCCATCTATCACTGAGTCTGCAACTGACAGATGAGTGGTTTATAAATAAATATTTACTAGGTACAAAGAAACAAATCTAGGGCCTCAGTTTTGCATTTTAATTCAGACTTTGGTTGTTTTTAAGAAAACAAATAAGCTACGATATCCACTATATTTTACTGCATTGGATACAGGTAGTCCTCAACTTAAAACAGTTCATTTAATGACCATTCAGTTACAATGCCACTGATGACTGTTTTTCACATTTAAGACAGTTGCAGCATTCCCATGGTGACATGATCAAAATTCAGATGCTTGGCAACAGATTCATACTTATGACGGTTGCAGTGTCCAGGGTCATGTGATCCTTTTATAACCTTCTGACAAGCAAAGTTAATAGGGAAACCAATTTCACTTAATGCTGTTACTAATTTACCAATGGCAGTGATTCACTGAACAACCGTGGCAAGAAACATCGTAAAACAGTGCAAAACTCACTTAACAAATGTTTCACTTAGCTACAGCAATTTGGGGCTCAGTTGTGGTCGTAAGTTGAGGACTACCTGTATTGATGTCTTAGAAGAGTTCCTACTTTGCTCTCCTAAATACACCTCAGGCAGAAAATATATCTTGTTTGTGGTCTGCCCACCACCAAAAATGTTGTAATGCTACATTTATCTACTCTTATGTTCTCAGCCCTCTTTTACACAATACATCCGGTCCAAATGCAGTTAAAAAGTACGGATAGGCATGTCTTTATTCTGAAAAAAAGCAAGCCTATTCTGCAGAGTTTGTAGTTCAGAGGTTTGTGTCAGTTTTCCTACACCAAAACCTAGAACAAAAAACCTTTCTGTGCAATGCTTGTTTTTACAGCATACTCACAACTTACAGCACACTTTATGGAAAAGTGATTTTTCTGTTGCATTAAAACAATGGTCCTTAATGACCCATGATTCATCGTTAGTCTCCTGTAAACGTTTCTAGGATTCAACCACTATTTCTGATTACCTTCAAAGCACAGTATTTTCTTCCCTGGCCAATGTTTATACTGTTAAGGCACTCAAGGGAGCCACTGAGAATCTAAGTATTAATTAATCTGAACTTGGAAAGGCACCAAGTTGGAGATAAACATTATTCTCTGAGCCAGGATCCTCATATCCATAAGCATGTTTCAGACGGGATATTACTTCCCTAGCCATTTTGAGCTTTTTCCCAGGAAAGGCTGTTCCTAGCTGGAAAATCCCTGCTGCATGCTTGATCCATGTCCATCCTGTTTCCTTTTAGAGAAATAAGAATATTCCACTCCATTATGTTTTATTGTGGCCTCTGAACTAATTTATGCATCGTCTTTCTACAGAAATGGAGAGATTTCATGACACCCGTCTTAAAGATATATGTCACCTCTTAAACAACCTAATTCCACTCTCTCTCTCTGTGTGCGTGGGTGTATTTGTGTGTGCATGAAGAATGCAAGCCTTTTCCATTAAGAATAGGAGAAATCTGAAGTCATTGATAAAATGAAAACTCTGAATAAGTGAAGAAAAGCTGGCAAGCCTGAGTCCAGCCTGACTGCTGATCCTGCCTAGCAGGACAGAGCCTTCTGCCTGTCTTGGAAAGACTTTAATGTGACTGGAAAGGAGGGCACCATTTCAGGGTAAACCCTGGAGTGCTCACTTCTCAGAAGAACAACAACCCTGCCTTTGATTCTAGCCTGCAGGATTGAACCCATGCCCAGAAGCCTGATTGTTTAAGACTTATTACCCTCTTTCAGCGGTTCCTCCCTGCTCAGTGGCACGCCAGACCACTTTCTTGTTCCCCCTTTTCCAAGGTCTGCAACACTTTCCTTCTCACCCGCTGCCCTTCTTTCCATGACAGAGCCCCCCCTTTTGCCACTCCCCTCTCTTTTCCTGCTCCCTTCCCTGCATGCTCAGAGGCACTCTTAACACCTATGCATGCTCTTTGCATACCCAAAGGCACTCTTAACACCCTCTCCTCCCCACTCCATGCTCCGGCAGCCTTAATGCCTGGCTAGGTGGCTCAGTGGCTAAGACGCTGAACTTATCGATCAGAAAGTTCAGCAGTTCGGCGGTTCGAATCCCTAGTATAGGTCTCCTGCGTGAGCAGGGGGTAGAACTAGATGACCTCCAAGGTCCCTTCCAACTCTGTTACTGTTAGACTCTGCCTCCATGCCTCTTAACCGCTCCCCCTCTGGGCACTCCTTGCATGCTCAGAGGCACGCCAACCTGTCCTCCCTCCAGCGGCTCCGCTCACCGCCAGGCGTGGTTCCGAAGAGGGTGCCGCCAGGCGTGGTGCTGTAGTCGCCCGGAGGCAAGGCGACTCCCTCGGCCAAGTCGAGCAGCTTGTTAGGGCCGGGGATAGCCCTGCCCAGCGTGGGCTCCGGAGCGGGGTGGGGGCGACAACAGGCGGCGGACATGGCCGGGAAGAGACACCGCTCGCAGCCGCGATCGCCTTGCGAACCACAACCGCCTCCTCCAGCGCTGCAAAGCTCCGCGGAGCACCCGCCGCCCCGCCCCCTTGTTTGGGCCGCGCAAAGCCCCTTGGGAGGTGTAGTCTTCGAACCCGCCCCGGCCCGCCTCTCGCTGCGAACCAGCTGGAGCTGCAGAAAGGAGACGGGTTTGCCTTGCGGGACGCGATCGCCTCCCCCTCCCTGGATGATTAACGGCCCCTCTTGCTAAATAAGGCGCCCCCTTTTCTTTAAGATGGTTAAGCCACAGTCAAAGTTCGGCCCTGAACAAGCAAACCACCCCGTGGCTGCTACGAAGCCAGGCGCAGAGTTTTTGCAAGCTTGCAACTCCTTGATGAAAGGAGTTTGACTTCTGCCCAGCCGTTTGACTTGGCGCAAGGTGGGAAGTCCGAAAACAGGATAAAAAAGCCACTAATTAAAGAGCGCGTGTGCCATTTGGATCCTCCGAAGGACTGGCCTCCAGAAGGAACAAAACCCAGAAGCCATGGATAATGGTTCTAAAACCCTCTTGAAATTGGAATAAAACCAACTCCAGCTGAGGTTGGCTATTCAGGGAGTTGGTTGTGCTTTTACAATAACTAGCTTCCCGCAGGGCCCAATGTGATCATTTGGTTTCTTTAGCACATTTGTGTGAACTCAGCTTTTGTGGTCCATGGAGGGAAGTGTGGTTGAAGGAACCAGGATAGAAGCCAGCCTCCGTCATCCAGAACAGTTCAGTCGGGAGGAAATTCATGCCTGCTCTCAGACAAAAAAGGCAGAATGTGAGAAAGAAAGAAAAAAAGAAAGATTCTTTTAATTCTTGAAAGCATGCAGATATGTATTTTTAGCCTTACAAAGTTAGGTGGCAACACTTAGCTGATCTGGAAAAACTAAACAAGGTGGACTTTGGAATGGATAGGATGGGAGACACAAGGAGATTCTAAGGCTGTGGATAAGATTAGGAAATGAGGAAAAAAACAGGAAGGAAATTATAAACTCATTATCAAGAAAAGTGCCCAACCGGTTGTCAACAAAACTTATGGATCTCAATTCCTAGAATTCTGGGAGTTGAAGTCCACAAGTCTTAAAAGTTGCTAAGGTTGGACAACCCGATTTGTATTATACCTACCCTGGGGGAGGTGGAGGTCTCCTTGTTTAAATAGCAGGTGCATCACTCTTGGTTTTGGGAGGTGATGGGTGAAACCAGAGAGCCTTGCTCCTTTTAATTCACAGGGCAATTGTCAAAGTGGCTTTCAGCTGCTCCTCATACAACTATTGTAGTATTCCACAGTTACGTGATTAAAATCCAGCTTGGCCACCAGCATGTATTTAGAACACAAAGTGTCCCAAGGTCACTGGATCCCCATTTGCAACCTTCCCAGCTGGCTTCTGACAAGCAGTCAATGGGAGAAGCAGAATTTGCTTAACGATTGTATGATTCACTTAAATCCAATTCCATGGCAAAAAAGGTACTAAAATTGGATGTGATTCACTTAACAACCACTTTGCTAATCAATGGAAATTCTGATGTCAATTGTAGCCATAAGTCGAGGACAACCTGATGGACTTGAGCTTCTGGAGAGAAGGCAGGGCCTATGGTTAATCAGTCAATGCTCTTCCATATAAATCCTAATTTCTCCTAATTTTTCATCTCCCTTGATAGAAACTGTAGAAGCAAAGTACTTTTTCTTTAGTAAACTCACGGGTTTTCTCTGTTGTTTTCACTTAAGTCTACACTTGATTTGCCACTTGTCTGTTGATCCTGCTCTCTTAATCCTTTTAATTTTATTTCATCATAATAGACTTTATTGTTCTCGCCTGCAAAAGTTAATGTACCATTTATTTCCTGTCCTGCGGCTTTGTTCCTTTAATCCCTTTCTGGGACACGCACACAAGGGCTTCTTTGAGGCATAAATCGAATGATCATGATTGTTATGATCATGTTCATTTTTAGATGATACGGATTGGATAACCAGACATATGGCCAGAGATGGTCCTGTCAATGCTGTTGTTGCATACTTGGATTTTCAGAAGGTGCCTCATTGAATTTAGAAAATTAGCTCTGGTGGAATAAGGGGATATTGGTGAAAAAGAGGAAGCAAACAGTAGGAATCAATCAGCAAGATTTTTTTAATGGTGTAAGGAGGGGAACTTGTCAAGGGCTTTAGAGCTTGTTCATAAACAATCTTAACTTATTTACAACTTACATTGTATGTACATTGTATGTACAACTTAATTCTCAACTTATAACAGTTCATATAATGACTGTTCAGAGTTACAACTTACAACCTTTTTTCACACTTATAACCATTGCAGCATTCCCATGGTCATGTGTTCAAAATTCAAATGCTTGGTAATTGATTCCATATTTAAGATAGTTGTAGTGTCCCGGGGTCATGTGATCCTCTTTTGCGACCTTCGTGCAAGCAAAGACAACAGGGAAGCAACATTCACTTAACAATCATGTTACTAACTTAACAACTGCAGTGATTCACTTAGCAACTGTGGAAAGAAAGGTCAAACAACAAATGTTGTTTCACTTAGCCACAGGACTTTTGAGTTCAGTTCAGGGGTGAAATCTACTTACCTTCCGACCAGTTCAGAAGTGCATGCGCAGAGGGTAAAAAACACGTCACTTCCTGGTTCAAACCAGGACGTAATGATGACCGGACGGGTGGGCAGAGCCTCGCAGTGCCATTACTACTGGTTCTTCAAACCACCAACTGCCATCGCTACCAGTTCGGCCGAATCAGTCCGAACTGGGAGCATTTCACCCCGGGTACAATTGTGGTCATAAGTCAATGACTACCTATATTTATTTCTGAGTTGCTCCAAATAAAATTAAATAAAAATTCCCACTAAGAAAGGGAGGAAGGGAGAGAGAAACAAAATTGTCTAAAAATCCAAAGCAATATTGTCAATCAATAATAAAAAATGCAATGCCAAAGTCACATGCTTGCAAGTTGTATTGTCAGTCATAACATATCAGCGAGATGATGAAGTCACTTCTCTCCTTTGCTTTTTATTTGTTTAAAAAATTATCAGCTGTTCTGTTCTATTTTATCAGATCCTGCAGTTAAGTGTAGGAACTGTACAGCCAAACTATTCCTGGCTGAGAATGTTATTTACACTCCTTTGTAAATGAAAAGATAATAGGGTCATAGCATGTAGTTCACTTCTGTTGGTCTTAATGCCACAGGGTTATTCCAATATTCTTAAATATACAATATCAGGTGTGGTATAGAAAGAAAAGGCAAAGAATAATGCAATAATATAGAAATTAATAACCTGAGTATTTCAATTTATTGAAGCCAAGAAATACTCTAAATGTCAATTAAAACAAGTGTTATGTTAGATAACTGTAGCTTCCACTTTCAAAATAAATCCACGTTTTAGGAAATCTTGAGCCAAGGTCTCTTTTAGGGGGCTATTAGGTAAGAAAATGGATATGGCAAACAGTCTTTTATGTGCTGGAAAAATTGGGCACTAGGAATACAGTAATGTGCATTCAGAAGCCAGAAGAGGTATTGTAGAAAATTAAATTTGATACAAAATGGGAATGAAGTCTGCAGGTTCTCATAGCACCGTTGAATAATGTGCCAAGGGATGAATCATAATATGTTTTGCCATGACCTTCTTTTCTTCTTCCCAGTTTCTGCAAATTCAATTTAATCTCCCAAGGAGACCTGTTAGTAGTTTGTAAAGTCAGTAGCTTCTTTTCTTCACTTATTGCTGCTCATTGACATGAAATATGAATTTACTTATGGCCTAGCCTTGGTCATGGCTAATATTGTTAACCTAGAGGTTGCCTTCTTGGGTGGCTTCTAGAAACAGATGTAAAATTATATGGTGTGAGATTTTACAGCCGCATCTTTTCTCCTCCTCTCCTCCATGGAGGTTTGAAACAGAAGCCTTTAGTGTGGTGTGACCTTGCATTGGTGTGAACTGTTCACCTGTTGAGGTGACAGGGAAAGGCATGGAAGAATCACTCCTGCCATATGGTCTTTCCCATGACATCATCAAGGAGAAGGAAATACAGTGTAAGGTTAAACTGCTAATTAGGTACTCAACAGGTTGACACACACTATTCTGGTGAAAAGCAATGGGCTTCATGAATTATGCTAAATCATAGTTTGTTTAACTGTCATATATTGGATAAATCACGGTTGAGTTCACACATTATCTTAAACCACAAATGAATGTTTTCAAATCACACTGGAAGAGAGGGCATAACCTAATGAGATAGAATCAAGCCACCATATAGCTTGGTGGATTCATAGAATAAATCAATGGAACTTCCAGACAGCTTTGAATCCCAATCCCATCTTTTTCTCCAACTTAACCATTGGTTAAGGGGTTTAGGGGTGTCAGTAAAGGTTGAGGAACAGGATCAATGTTTGCAAGATGTGATGGGTGAGGAGCTGGGGAATGAGGACCCCTCAAGTGTGTTGATTTGGGAGATCCCCATCATAAATCTAGTGCTTCAAGCATGCTGATGAAGGAGACTTATTGAAGCTAAAGGGTCTCCCATGTTTGAAACTCATGCTAAACCATTTTTAAATTATGTTTTATTGAATAATCTACAATTGGTATCTTATTGCATCAACTATGGTTTAAAAACTACAGTAGTTAGTTTATACCACATGCAAACATCCAAATCCATATAGCTACAGTATCACTTAATGTGAAATGTGAAAATAATTGCTGAGTTGATATTTGAATAAACATTTTTTGGGATTACCCTGGATCAGATCAGCACGCTCATTATCCTCTCCTTCCCCTTCCCCTATATCTAGTGCTTGACACCAAGAACCTTCAGGAGGAGAAGAGAAGAACATTCTGAACAGATGAACTGAATGTACAAATGGTCAAAAGTTCTTCCTTTCAACTTTGAATCTTGGTGTGGTCTACACCATTTGTGTGTGCCCCACTGTGTCCTTGGCATTTTTGTGGCTGAAAAAAGAATGGCCACAAGTTGGCATTGTAACTTAAGAGAACTTAAGTTACATATTGGTGTGACTCAGCTGGCTTTAGACTCTGTCCTTTTCTTTCCTGCTGAGTCCTGATGGAGACACCATTGGGGTGAACTCTTTTTACATGAAGTGAAGAGGAAGATGAACAACTGGTACTTAAAATAAAAAGAAAGCAATCAAAACCACTCTTAGCTGCAATTGGAAAATGAATAACAGAATAACAGAGTTGGAAGGAGGTCTTCTAGTCCGTTCCCTTTGCTCAGGCAGGAAACCCTATTCTATTTCAGAGAAGTGGTTGTCCAATCTCTTCTCAAAAACTTCCAGTGTTGGAGCATTCACAACTTCTGGAGGCAAGTGGTTCTGATTAATTGTAACTTATCAGGAAATTTCTTCTTAGTTCTAGGTTGCTTCTCTCCTTGATTAGTTTCCATCCATTGTGTTTTGTCCTGCCCTCAGGTACTTTGGAGAATTGCTTGATTTCCTCTTCTTCGTGGCAACCCCTGAGATATCGAAACACTGCTATCATGTCACCCCTACACCTTCTTTTCATCAAACTAGACATAGTTTCCAGCAACCGCTCTTTAAGTTTTAGCATCCAGTCTCCTAATCATTTTTCTACAGTTTTTCTAGAGTCTCAACATCTTTTTTACATCCCAACCAAAACTGGATGCAGTATTCTAAGTGTCACCTTACCAAGGCATTATAAAGTGGTATTAACACTTCATATGATCTTGATTCTATCCCACTGTTTATGTAGCCTAGAACTGTGTTGACTTTTTTGGCAGCTGCAGCACATGGCTGGCTCATATTTAAATGATTGTTCACTGGGACTCCAAGACCCCTCTCACAGTTACTACTACTGAGTGAGGTACCACTGTACCTATGCATTTTGTTTTTCTTGCCTAAAAGTAGAACCTTAGTTATTTCACCATTGAAGTTCATTTTGGTAAAAAAAATAAGGTTCTAAATTTAGGCAAGAAAAACAAAATGCATATACATTGATGATTATTGTTTTTATATCCTTTCTGATGGAAGTCTGGGAATTTAACCGAATTTATTGGAAATGGAAGTGCCACAACTTTTGACTGTACTCCAGTTGATTAATTAATTAATTTGTATGTATCTGTGGTTTTTTTTTTGTTTTGTTTTTTGCATACTCCAGTTCAGGATCTATATTGGAGAACATGTCAAAAATAGCTTTTCTTTGTCTAAGTTATGTGTAATCATGTATTCTTGGCATATGGGGATAAATAATCCCCCTTAGATGATGGCTGAGTTACTGGATGTGATATGCAAACACAACCAATAATTTATAGCATTGGTATATCAAGATGTATAGGGGGAAAATTAGCAGTATGTAAACTTTGGGAGCTGGGACCTTCCTTTTCAGTGAAGTGGAGAGTCTGAAAATCTCAGGGGCTGGCAAGGATGCTCCAAGTGGATAAGATCTCATCTGTCAGGGTTCCAGTTCAGCCTTCGTTGAATGAAAACGCCTCACCAATCGTGGTTCAAAATCCGGTTTATTCAAACAGGCAACTGGCACGTTCCAGGAAATCCCAAAACTGAAAGCATTCAGGATTTCTCCCCACCATCTCACTCTCTCCTCCTTCTTCCACCGGTCACGAGCCCCAATCATGTCTCTTCCATCGTTGCACCCTCCTCCTTCAAATGTCGAGGCGACGAGACCTTCCTCTCATTACATAACCTTATTATGACTATCACCTCCCCCCCTCCCTCCTTTTCCCACAGTGTAGAATTGGCAGCTTGGAACCTAACTAATAATGCTTCCAAGGCATTATATAAGTCCCTGTTTCCATTTGGTGGCAGTATCTAATATTGCCAAATTCAGCCTATTGCTTGATGCTACGGCTTGCCATTGTAATAACTCTCCTGTTGATGTTTGCGTACTGAAACAGAAAACTCAAGCCTTGCCCTGTGTCCAAATAAAAAATGAATAGGATGAATAAAATCTGTCACCATCAATATATCTAAGCGAATTATCATTCCATTACTACTAATAGATTTTTCCCAAAGATAACTTTGCTACTTGATTTGCCTATTCATATAAAACTGTTAGATAACTAAGTTAAATGTATTGTTTAAATATTCCCACTTCTTTCTAATCACTCTATGGATTAATCAACTACCATTTTAAGTTCTCACCTAGCCATGGTTTAATTCTTGGAATGTCACTTTGTTTTGCTTCTGGGGTTTGTTTGTGGTAAGAATAGGAGAAAACATGTTTGTTTCCTGACCTCAAGTAAGAGTGGTCCTTACTAGCTCTAGGCAAGGTGATCCACATTCACCTGGATGCAGAGCTCTGCTGTATGGAGGGGATATGATTGTCAAAGCAACAAAGTGACGTGCTTTGCTTCTGTGAAGAGTGTCATGCTGCATTGATCTTCTATATTTTTTACCTCTGTCATTTATACAGAGAAGTACAAAGAGGTATTAGAAGAAGTTAACAGGTTTTGCTCTTGTGCATAAGCCTCTTCTGACCTTTGTAAATGCCTGAGGATGCTTTGTCAGCTGCTGATGGAGAAGGTTAAAGAATCTCCTTGCACTCTTTTTTAGTCACAAGCATAAAAGGTTGAAGGGACTTTTTTTGCACAAAGATGGAAAGACCCATTAATTCCCACAATGGCAGAGTGGATGGTAGATGTAATGGAGTTAGTAGAGATGGAGAATCTGTTTTATCAAAGAGAAGAATTTATCTAGTTTTGTTTCTATTTGGAAACCACTTCTGGACTTTTAGCTCAAAACTGGAAAAAAAAACCACCTTTGATTTTAGGTTTTGGTGATTAGAATCATTTTGTTACTATGGAAATGTTGTGAAATGTGAACCAAAAGGTTGAAGTATTGTGTGTGTGTGTGTGTGTGTGCTTTCATTCATTCATTCATTCATTCATTCATTCATTCATTCATTCATTCATTCATTCATTCATTCTAGCCATTGTCTAGCCATTGCAGGATGAAGGCCAAAGACCAGGCTGAAAACCAGGCTGAAAAAGGCCCCAAAAATGGGCTGGGGCAGGGCCAGCCAGTGGTGGGATTAGCTAGTTCACTGAACTGGGCAGAATTTTAACAACCGGATAGCTTGAACTGGTCCAAACCAGCTGAATCCCACCTCTGTCTTTCTTTTGCCAAGCTTTTTTAAGCCCACACTAATTGCTGGTGTCATCATTTTATCTTGTTTTATGCCTCTTTCGTGGACACTTTTTATCAAGTGGGACCCAATCTATGACTACCTTGGTCTACCTGCCATTAGTTCTTGCTATGTAACCAGCCTATTTCCATTTCAATTCTTTTATTATCTTGATGATATTGTATAGTTTCATTTGTTCTCTAATCAATGTGTGTAATTTATTACACTGAAAAGTCAGTCACCATTTTTTTCTTTCTCTTTGCACTTCTTCTTTCTCTTAGTTTTAACTTTTTTTGTATTTTTATTTGACAATGAAGCTTAATAAAAACATTAAAAGCTCAAAGATTTTTGTTCAGTATCTATGCATATTATCTGGGTTTTACAAATGCTGGAGGAAATTAGCTGAAGTTTGCAGAGCTAAATAAGGCAAGGCAATTTAGTAACTTCAGTTTGCTTTGAAAGTGGTGGTGAGGGTATTGCTTTTCAAAGCAACATTGGGTTGAATTCCTTGGTTGCAGACAAGCAGCCTTCAAAGATTTGCATAGTTTTGCTCCTTACAGTTTTAAACTTTATCCCCAAAGTTGTCTTCAAATTCCCTGTAGTTTCCCTACCTGGAGGAGTGAGAGAGAAAATTTCTTGCAATCTTCATCTTCTGGGACAATTACAGTTTTTAAAAGATCTTATGATGTACTCTCACTATTTCAGTACTAAGATACTGCTGACCCAAGACTGTTATCAGAATTCTACACACATTTCAAAATCTGCCATATCATTGTGCCAAAAAGCTTCATACATACAGTATATATATATATTTAAATGCATATTTAGATTGGGAATTATTAAATGGAAAAGGCATATCTAAATGAGGATGCAATCTCTTAGTGTGTGTGTGTCTTCAAGTCACTGCCTTCAAGTCAGTGTTTTTCTTACAGTTCGTACAGTTTTCTTGGTAAGGATATTCAGAAGTGGTTTGTCATTCAACCCTTTCTAAGGCTGAAAAAGAGTGATTGCCCTAAGGTCACCTAACTGGTTTTGTGCCTAAGACAGAACGCATGGTCTCTTGGTTTCTAGCTTCATGCCTTAACCACTACACAAAACTGAATTTCATAAAACACCTCCCCACCAGCATTCAACAAGATGAGCATAGCAATAGTAACAGCACTTAGACTTATATACTGCTTCACAATGCTTTTACAGCCCTCTCTAAGCAGTTTACAGAGTCAGCATATTGCCCCCAATAATCTGGATCCTCATTTTACTGACCTCGGAAGGATGGAAGGCTGTGTCAACCTTGAATCTAGTGAGACTCTACCTTGAGTCTAGTGAGACTACTGCCAAATTGCAGGCAACCAGCAGTCAGCAGAAGTAGCCTGCAGGACTGCATTCTAACCACTGTGCCACCACAGCATAAATTAACTTCATGACCAACAAAGAAGAAAGGGACTGCCAAACCGACTAACAGTAAACTTCCCAAACAAAGTACCTCCAAGATCCTCCCACCAACACTGGAAGTTAACTCATATAAAGAGAAACTTAGTGTATTTAGCCCTGCATTGAGAAAACCAGTTGGGGATATGATAGCACTGATCAGTTATCTTAAAAGGTGTCACACAGATGCCTACAACCTATTCTCAGAGTCAGGAAACTGAATAATTTTCTCAACTTACAGAAAGCCAGATTTCAGTGAAGTGATAGGAAGGAAGGAAGAAACATTTGACTAGGCAATAAATGGGAATTGAAGTTTGCATGTCTTAAAGTTGCCAAGTTTGAGAAACACTAGGATTTTCTTCACACAGAATTGCATTGAATTATAACCTGTCCTCAATTGTCGTCCAAAGCATTCAGTGTGTAGTAGGTCAGCAGCAGTTATACTTGGGGAACTGCTGGAAACATCTGAACCAGATGCAGATGCAGGGGAGAAATGATGCTCATGAAGACCCCAGGGAGATAAAAGGTAGATTCCTGAACAAATGACATGTTTTGCTGGGCTTCTGGAGGAATAGCTGCTTTTTCTAAGTGAGCAATCTTGGTAAAGAGACATTCTCCATAGTATTTGGAGACATCAGCCAGGAATGGGTATTGCTCCACTGTTCCTTTAAATAACTGAGCCAAAACTCTTGCCTTAGTTCCTAGCTCCGCCCCCTAGGTCTCCGCTTTTTCGCTCAGTTGTTCTAACAACTAGGTGTGTTGGCTATTCTCTCTCTGGACTTTTGCCTTAATTCCTGTATTTGTGAGTAGTTTGTAGCCCCCTTTGTTCCCCCTTGTTAGTGAGTTTCTTATGTACCTTTTAGTAGGCTTTTTGCCTGAGGTTTTTTTCCCTTCTCTGTGTGTGTGTGTGAGGAGGGATTTTCCCTCCATTTGTTTGCCCCTCTTTCCCTTAGGGGACTGAAGGGGGGGAGTGACATCCCCATTCCTCTTCCTTTAGGGGGTGGGGACCTCCCGTTTTTTTGCCCCTGGGGGCTTTTCTTCGCTCCCCTTCGCTTCTCCTGGCCTCTAGACGGCTGGAGAAGCTCGAAAAATAGCGCGGCGGCCATTTTGGGTGCGCTTTTTTCGCGTGCAAAATTTGGCCGTTTTGAACCTCGGCGGGCCTCCCAGCAGCGGCGGTTTAGCCGTCCGGGCCCATATCAGCTGTTTTTCGGCCTTCCCGGCCTAATTGAAGTTTGGCAGTTTCGGAGGGTCGCGCGGAGCCGCGCAGACACCCAGGCGGCTCGCACGGCCTCATTTGCACAGGGAGCGAGGCCTGGCAGGACAGCAGACTTTGAGGCCTCCTCCGGAGTAACAGACAGCTGGAGTCGTTACATCTGCCTTTCCATCCAGACCAGCTCAACTCTCAAGGATATAGTGGGCTGTAGAGTGCAGCTGAGAAAAATAATTATTTGTAGTTTGGGGCCTGCATTCTTCCCTAACTGGATACTGGAGTTCCAGATCACTCAATTCTGAGACTACTGTTTGGCTCTGTTTATTGTACACTGCGGTCTGCCACCACAGGGATTGAGACCGAGCCTGCTGCCTTGGACTAGAGACTTGGACTTTCAAGAGGCGCGTGCCCCTGGCACAGGTAGTGCGTCTCGCAGCAGAGCTCAGAAAGCCGCATTTGGGGCCTTGGCCCCCAAGGGCCTTGGACTGCTCCTTCGTTGTTGACTGACTGCCCCGCGGTAAGCCCAGTCGATACCCCCTCTCGGGGTACGGGCCTCAGGAGTCTGAGTCGCTCCGGTAAGTGGTCTCTCCCCTTCAGCGCCTGTTGGACAAAGTCACCATGCCTAAGGCGGTGACGAAGTGCAAGCATGCCCGCCAGCTGTCCCGGGCATCCGAGGGTTCTCCGCCGCCTCCCGTTGTTCATCAACATCGACCAACCAAGGCTTCACGGGATGAGCGGCGTCGAGACAAGGCGCTCCAACGCCTCTTTCAGCAGGCTGTGGACAAGGGTGCAGAGGTTGCTCGCCCCATGGTTCCACCGGTGGCACTTGATTTGTCAGTCTCAAGACGACCGCATTCTCCAGCCCCCTCGTCTGACCAGCTTTCCTTACGGGATGCCCCGGTGACGACTTCACCAGCTGCAGTATGGGGCTCCCGCCCTCCCACCGTCGGCTCGTCTACTGCTCCCGCAAGAGTCTCCTCGTCCCAGTTGCCGGTGGATCTCCAGAGTCTAGTGGCGGTGGCTATTCAACAGGGGATTGCAGAGGGTCTTCGAGCCCAGCATACCACGGGCCCTGCCGGAACCACACAAACCAGTCAGGCTTCTACTTCTTATCAGCCCACCTACCCGTCTTATTCATCATCTTCCGGGGAAGACTCAGATCTGGAGGAGATCCCGGCTCAGCCGACTCGAGGTGACAGCTCAGCGTGGCAGTGGTCAGACGAGGAGGACCCTACACCCGAGCAGCCGCCAGCTGCGGGTCTGTTTCCCCCGGGGCTTTTTAAGTCGCTTCTGCGTAAAGCCGTTCAGACGGCTAAGTTGGGTCTACCCGAGGAGAGCCCGGCTGCATCGACTACTCGTCGAGATCCTCTATTTGGAGAGCCGCAACGCCAGGTAGAGGTTATCCCACTTCCGCCTCTGTTTGTGTCAGCTGTTAAGAGCCAGTGGTCGTCCCCGGGCTCAGCGCCGCCGTTGTCGTCATCTGAGCGGCGCCTTTACAACGTAACTCCCGCCTTGGACTCGATTCTGCAGACTCCTCCAGTGGACGCACCCGTGGCAGCTCTTCAACCAAATGCCACTTTCCCTGGGGCCCCTGAAGAAGGCCTGCGGCCAGAGGAGCGACGGCTCGACCTCTTTCTCCAACGGGCCCACCTGGGGTCGGCTTGGGCCATTAAGGCGGCAGCGGCGGCCTCCTTTTTTAACCGATCTACCCTTCTATGGTTGGAGGAACTGCGGGCCAAACTGCCTCCGGAGGATGAGGGAGCTCACCAAGATCTGAGCAAGATCGTAGCGGCCCTGCAGTTCTCGGCTGATGCTACCTTGGGGGCCTGTCGCCTGTCGGCCAGAGGGTTGGCTGCGTCCGTGGCTGCACGACGTTTATTATGGCTACGGCAGTGGCAGGCGGATGCTCGCCATAAGAGTCGTCTGGCAGCATCCCCTTTCAATGGAGCGGCCTTGTTTGGAGAGTCACTGGATCCCCTCTTGCAGGAACCTAAGGAGAAACGGAAGGTCCTCCCGGCTACTGCCCGTCGGTCCGAGGGCAGGGGATTTGTTTCCTCCAGGAGGTCATCCTTCAGGGGTCAAGGTTGGGGTTCCTCTCAATCTTATTCCTCCCCATTCTATAGAGCCTCCGGTTCGTTTGGGGGCAGATCTCGGGGTCAGTACTCCCGGGGTTCCCGGGGTAGGCCTCCCCTAGGCAGGCGGCCCTTTCGAGGGGGAGGAAGTCGTTTCAGCCGCCGCCAACGCTAGTGCTTCTCCCGCTTCTCCCATTGGGGGCAGATTGGCTCTCTTTGCTGCCCAATGGGACGCGGTTACGACGGACTCTTGGGTCAGGGACACT
>JANHFM010010074.1:165028-182258 GCA_032468115.1 Grayia smithii
CCGGTTCGGTGACGTCACAGCGTCACCGCTACCGGCTCGCGCGAACCGGACCGAACCGGGGGGAACCCACCACTGTTGCCATCCTACTGTAGCACCCTATCATTTCTCAGCTTTGACTAAGGGTGGGCTATAGCAAAACTATAGGCACATAATTTATGCATGATATCCTTTACAATATAAACTTTACTAGGCAAAATGTGGACAGTCACAACCATGCCTTTCACACTATGTGGGAGAAAGCAGCAGCAGATGGTCTGATCCAAATCTTTAGACATGACATTAAGTACTGTGAAATTTCCTCAAGAAAGGTCTTGTCTAAGTAATCCAGGTCATGAAGAAATATTTCCATTTAGCCGAGGAAATCTCTGTATACAACTTCATATATAAAAATCCCTTTTTATATATCATACTACATACAGCAGTGACAGATTCAGAGCTATAAATAACTAGGCTTTGAGCTGAAAAGGATGATTAAATTTACATTTTTGGGAAGACAGCTTTAACAACAAATCATTATTTCCATCAGACATCAGGATAAAATGATATAAAACTCAATCCCAATACAAAGGATTACAACAACTTCAGCTGTAAGTGAAATTTAATATTAGTAACATCATGATATAAAATATTATAGTTCTAAGTCCTTAAGTAAAATTTTACTGCTGCACCTCTCCAATGGACAAATAAAATTAACCAATACAATACAATTATGTAAAAAGACAATGAAGTAGATTTACTGTTAAACTGTAGTCTAAGTGGGTGACATATCTGGTAAGAGTTTTTTGTGTTCTATTTTTTGTAATTAATACAACCTCTGGAAGAAAATGGAGAAATGACTGCTGGTTCAAATAAAGTTGAATTTACATGTCATAATATTTATTCATTTATTTACTGGAATACTCTGCTGCAATCAGACTGTTCTCAGCAGTTCACATCAATGGAAATGCAATAAACTTCTAGAATAAAACTATAAACACACATAGTTGTCCCTGAAATAACCATGAAACTTGAATCAGGAGTGTCAAAATTAAAGCAGAAAAGTGTGAATGAAAACCCCTATGGAAAATGAAAAACATGAAAACATGAAAAAAAGTGACTTACAGAATGGATTTGATGATTAGACAGGATGGATTATAGAAAGAAGACAAATCATGATATAACTTTAGAAAGATTGATAGCAATAGCACTTAAGACGTATACCGCCCCACAGTATACCGCCCCACAGTGCTTTACAGCACACTCTGAATGTTTCTGAGTCAGCCTATTGCCCCCAACAATCTGCATTCTCATTTTATCAATCTTGGAAGGATGGAAGGCTGAGTCAACCTTGAGCCCATCAGGATCAAACTCCAGACTGTGGGCAGAGTTAGCCTGCAATACTGCATTCTAATCACTGTGCCACCAGAATTAAAATATAATTGTACTTATAACTGCTGTGAAGTATATTGGAAACTACTTTTTACTTTCTTCTCTGTATTTGTTACTTTTCTTTTCTTGCACTTTTAGCTTTCTCTCTCATTCCTTTCTTTTTTCTTCTTTACTTTGTATTACTTTGTATTTGTTTTTATCTTCCGTTTTAAAAGTTTTAATGAAAAATGTATATTAAAAAAAGATCGAAGCAGATAAGAATTCCTGCAATCACTTTGGAGCCAAGCCAGGCATGGCTTGAAAGGATTGAGAACAAGGATTTTGAATTAAATTGAAACTAATAGAAAGACAGCCCAGGGCAGGGCTGATAGGGTCACGTTAGTGACTACCTACCTACCAATAGCAGGCCACTGCATTCTGGACCAAGGGAAGCTTTCAAAGCATCTTCAAAGCCAAGCCCATGTGGAGCACATTGCAGTAGACTGAGGAGTCGTGAAGAAGGCGTGAAATACAGCTTTCCTCCTGGAGTTGTGGGAGCTCCATCACCTGCGGTTTTCAAGAAAAGATTGGACCACCATTGTCCAGGATGGTGTAAGGTCTCCTATCTTGGGCAGGGCTTTGGACTAAAAGACATGCAAGATCCTTCCAGCCCTATGATTCTAGATCTTCTTGCTTCAGTTGGGACCACAACTGGTGCACCAAACTAAGTTGGGAAAAGATCCTGATGGCTACAATCTCCATCGCCCATCTGACCGTTGCTGGGAATCTGTGATTTCAAAGTCTTTGATGTGCTTCCTAAAGTACTGTATGCCCTACCCAGAAACAACACTGGAGGCTTCGAAGAACAAATAATAGCTTTCATCTTCTTAACTTGTTTCATCCCATTACAGCCTCCACACATTGGGTTACTGTATGTCCTTTACTTCACAGAGTTATACCACAATATTTACTTTCATGCAAATATACATTCTTTTGCATGCTTGCAAAAGAATTGCAGAAATGAAAAACATACTGGGCTTCAATGGTCAGTTGGAGAGTTTTAGTCCCTAAGTTAAATTCCCTCATGTCAGTAAAATTTTCAAATTTAATATACATCAATAAAATGTTACATCCACTGTAATCAAAAGGTCAGGGATTCTAAGGTCTTCTCAGTTCTTACTGGGCAAAATTTACCCTTAATTGCACAGGAATAGCTTATCAGAAAGTCCTTTTTACCGCTTATCAGAAAGTTCTTATTTAAATGTCCCTGTTGGGATTGGGTAATGAGTTCATGTATTGTCCAAAGGGGGGGGGGGGAACCCATGTTTATCTATTTTGGGGTAATTTACCAAAGTTTGGGAAGCACTAAATTAACTTCTTAGATAGGCTTCTAAATGTTGCAATGCAGGGTGGAGTCTGTATGCATTAAGTCCTTTCTAAAAAAGGAAATGCAAGACATTCATGCTTGAATGCATTCAGATTGCCTACGGTGGAAAACTACACCCTTCTGAGGTGAAACTATTATTATCTAACTGCTAGCTTGTAGACAGGGCCATGTTTACTCACCCTCAGGAAGAAAAGAACTCTGCACATACTCTAAGACAAATTGGCTCATTAGTTTCAGAAAGGAAATACCAGTGTTTTTTCCTCCTTTTTTCTGTTGTGAGTCTTCACAAACATGGAAATGAATAGTAAATCAGCAGAAATTCTTTCTCTGCATAAAGAAGCTATTCAAGAAACTAGATTTTTTGCTAGCTCTTTGAGCTACTTCAAAAACACAGCCAGAAAATGGCAGGCTAAAAAAATCAATCTCTTTTCAGAACTCATTGTTGTCCATATTTTGCTCCTCAAACAAGTAGCCACAGCTATTTAGACATTATTTGATATGTTTGTTCCAATTTCTGGGCCTGTTGTCAGCATCCCGACATGGCACATTTACAACTGATGCCAAGTCATCATGTGGTTTATCTATTTGATAAGTTGAAATCAGTTTGTGCCCCAGAATAAAAAAACCAAAATCCAATCAATAGTATCCAACAACCAGTTACAGACAGGGGAATCCAAGGTGAATATATAGATTTATGTTTAATAAGTTATAGACATGCCAATTTTTTTAAATAAAAAGCAATGGAAAGCCATCAATTTGATAGAATCTGCTATACCTACAGTGACCATTCACTACAAAGGACAGTCTTTTATTTCAAAAATATGTTCTTTAGATTTATTTTTCCAAAGCTCACTCTTTTTGTTGTTTAACTTTTACTGTTTCAATGGTACTATTTCAAGCACAGGATTTGCAGTGTTGTGAAAAATACGGAAAGAGAATAGCACTGTTATCAGTACTGTTGGTAATGAAACATCTGCAAGAAAACCCCCAAACTCAGAGAGCACCAAGGACCACACAAATGTCCTTTAGTCTTTTTTATACAAATTGAGCTGTTGGGTTTTAGATATTTTTATTAGAACAGTTGTCCTTGCTTTTGAATTTCCCTTTTTAAAGCAAAGTTATAAACACAAACCATTTTTTAATCATTATAAACCTCTTCAGATGTGTCCTTTTTCAGTCGAGTCCTTTATTTTTTTTCCCAAGAAGCCTTTATTTGCACCGCAGCTATGTGCAAATAAAGGCAGAGCAACTGATGGCCTTCCGCATACTTTGCACTATCCCCGCCGTGTTCCTTGCTATGGGTAATGGGAATCACTCCAAACCAAACCACAAAGGAGGAACCGGTCTACCACCCCCCGCAGGTAAACAAACTCCAGTCCCTGCGCTGGAAGCCACGCCCCTTTCTCCTGACAGATCTCGTGGGATCCGGCTCGGCTCTGGAGAGCGCTCGAGGCTCCGCTCCAGCGTTTTCCAATCGGAAGGGGGCGGAGCCTAGCGCTCTCGCGAGACTAGGAACCGGCTGCTTGGCGTCTCCGCGGTGCCGGTTGCTCAGTCTGGCCGCGCGAGAAGGGGAACTGCCGCCGGTCTTACGGATGCGCTGCTGAGGCGGACGAAGCCACCGCTATGTCGCTGCCGGGCTCCCCGAGCTCTCCGGCCCCGCGCTGGGCCCCGACGCACGTCCAAGTGACGGTCCTCCAGGCGCGGGGGCTGCGCTCCAAAGCCAAGAGCGGCGGCGGAGGCGGCAGCGATGCCTACGCCGTCATGGCGCTGGGCAAGGAGAAGTTCGCCACCTCGGTGGCCGAGCGCTGCCTCGGCTCGCCCGTGTGGCGGGAGGAAGCCACCTTCGAGCTGCCCTCGCTGCCCCGACGAGGCCTAGGCGTGGCCGGCGGGCCTGGGCCGAACGCCGTGCTGCAACTGAGCGTCCTCCACCGCGCGCTGCTCGGCCTCGACAAGTTCTTGGGCCGCGCCGAGATCAGCCTGGGCGAGCTGCAGAGCGAAGGCGGCCGCCGGAGCACCCGGTGAGCGGGCGTGGGGAGCCTTCAGGCTCAGGGGCAGTCTACCTCGTTTTTACTAGGATTGGTTTTCGATCCTCTTTGCTTCCCTGAGAAGAAGCAGAGAAAAGCGAAATTATAAATTTTAACCCCTTCCCTTCCCCTCCCCACGGTTAAACTAAATAAATAAATAAATAAACACCTGGAGATCTAATCGTCTCGATACCTAATTGTCAAGTATCTAGAGATCTAATATTACACCTCTAGATCTCTAATATCTGGAGAGCTGATTGTCTAAATAACATTAGACCTGTGCTATGAGATGACGGATTTCTTAGTCAAATGGAGCCTCCACCTTCAGGGGCAGTGTATATGTGTGCACCTGAAATGGGGGGAATAAATGGGGCCATGAAGCAGCCTAATGGGAAAGGAGGGAATTTCTTTCAGTAGGACCTGTTTGTATGTTTGTTTTGTTGTGTATTATGAGAACCCACCCATTTGGGTAGTTCAGGATAAGGTGTATTGTGTGAGCCCCCCAGAAGTTGATAATGGGAATCCAGACAGCGTTCCTTTGTTAGAAAAATAAAATGTTATTTTAAAGGCCAGGCTCATATTTAACATAAACGTTTTGGATAGGTCAGCTCCGTAAATTTTTAGTTTAGTTTTGTGCTTTCAGTTAAACTACTCATTTTAGTTAAATAGAGGGGTGGAATAGTTCTGCTGGATACAATTAGAGGCTAGCCAGCACATTTTAGTTTGTGCTTTTAGTACCGATTGTCCTGACTTTTAATTAAAAGGGAAGCCTATTTTGGAAAAAAAAAATCAACATCCTGTTTTCAGGTACTGTTTATTTTTTATTTATTAAGAAAATTTACGTGGCCGCCCATCTCACTCATGGTGACTCCATTCAACTTATTGGGTTTTGTACATTGGGGTTTATTTCTATAATACTTCCAAGAAATGCCCAAAGAAAGTAGAAAATGATCAATTCTTGTTTTTCACTCAGCAGCTAATATGCTGCTTCTGTTTAATAGATGTTGATCTGCTAATAGTTTAACATAAACTTTGCAGTTATGTTATTTTTACATTTTCCAAAGTGAATATTCATCACTTTTTTTCAGTAAAATTGGTTTTTGATGCTGCAAACAAAAGCTGCCCTTTAAGAATTTAATAGAGATCAATGAAATAAGGGTCTTACGGAGCCAAGGATGAATTTGCTTGATTAGGAAAATGATGTTTACAATTCTAAATTTGGGGACGATGACAGAATAAAAGAAGCTTCATTTTTAAATTACAACTTGGACTGAAAAAGAATTGTAAACTAGCAGAAAATATAGTGATATAGAATATTGGTATAAAAATTAAGTTAGGAAACACATTGATGGATGAGCATGAGTAGAATCCAGTAATTTGATGAAATATCAGTGAACTTTGAATGTTTGGAGATTAACTTTTTTTCCCCAAACTCCAGTGTTAATTCAAATAGCATACTTTTAATAGATTGAACTACTAGCAATGTAAGACTGGGGGCTAGGAGGAAAGAAGGGTAAATAAACCAAATGAAATGGATTAAGGCACCAGTAATTAGGAGTTATTGAAAAAGAATGAAGACTTCAGTTTCAGTGCAAAATGTTTTCCTATTTAATAAAAGATTGGGTTAGATATTTGTCTTTGGAGGAAAATACTGGAATCTGATATTCTAGAGTTAATGCAAGGTTTCAGTAGGTGTGTCCTTTAGATCAAGATGAGAATGTTTTCAAATGTTTATATGGCAATTTGTAACTCATGTTGGGTGTGTTCCTTTTATAAAATGGTGCATCATAAAATTGGGGCAGGTAAAGTATCTCTATTCAGTAGCTGCTAGGAATGAGTCAGAGTTTTCTGTAACTCCTTAGAGCCCTGTACTGATTGTTTGGATTTTAGCAGCCCCACAAAACAGCCTACTTGATTTTGTAACATAAGAATTTGAATGTTGCTAGTTCAGAGAGAAGTTGGAAAAGGGAGTTTACATATATAAGATATCTAATAGTCTATTCACCTTGGGATAAAAAAAAAACATGTGAATACCATCAGAGTATTAAGTAAACACTAGTAAACAATATTTCTTTTTAAAAAATCATATGTAATTTATACTAATACAGTATCATTTACTATGCTTTCAACCTATTATATCTTTTCAACTTATATATTTCTTTATATATTTCCTTTTGTTAAAATTATTTCCTCCCATAAATAGTTTTTTATACATTAAAAATCATTGTACATTCTTTGTGGTGAGAAGATTCTAATCTTGGGAGGGAAAACTTAGTCCTTTTTTCTGCCTTCCTTCCAGTCTGAGAAAACAACTAGATATAAATGAAATTATGTTCCAGTAATAATAGTTGAGCACCATATTCACATTGAATAAAACCATTTATTCATTTACTATCACCATTGAATAAAACCATCCATTTAAAGTAAAAATAATATACATGCATAGTAGATAATGTATCCCTGTTTTGTCTTGGAGTATAGAAAATGATACTTTAGAACAAAATACCATAATCCTTTCCTTTGGTCAGCAATGTTTTTAGGCTGAGCTCATATTTCAGTGTTAAGAATGTAAATTACAATATATTGTGATAACATTATTTTCTTAAAATCATATCAGGTATATGATAAGTGGTAGTCCTCTCTTGTAAAGGCTGAACTATAACAAGTCCAGCAGGCTTACCAAGTTTACACTGAGAGTCTCGAATTCTTTGTACAACCATGATAAGCATCCAGAGAATGTTTGAAGGAAAAGACCTGTTCATAACTTTTTTACTACAATTAGCAGCACAATGTCAGCTAAGCCATTGGATTGGTTTTATAAAAGAAAATCAGAGCTGTTTGATCTCCTTATTTTTTTCTGATTTAATCACCTTTACATATGCAATTGATTGAATATAATAGCATCATATATTTTAAATCTGTTGGTATCTTTTCATTTGAAAATCGTATCCTTTTACAGCGACAGCCTTGTACCAAGTGGGTAGTTTTTGATATACAGTAATACTTTTCCTATGAGATGGCAAATATACAATCATGTTGCAGGTAACGGACATGGTTTTGAACTAAGGAATATCCCACTTAGAATCATATACTTAGATGAGATGATTTAGTTGAAGAGCAGTTGCACAATCTCACCTGAGGTTCAGAGGGAGGTAGGAAAGAATGTGGAAAATGAATTGCTTTATATCTGGTGCTTTTTCTCATTCTGTTTCTCTGTTTTGTTCTTTTCCCAGACTTGGTATGTAAACTTTTAATGCATGCAATTTTCTTATAAAATGGAAATACTTAAAATTAAAGGAAAATTGCATGAATACTGGTAGTCCTTGACTTACAACCATTAGTTTAACAACCAAAAGTGACTTACAACCCCTCTTCCCACTTATGACTTTCACAGCCATGGTCATGTGATCAAAATTTGGTATCATTTACAGCAATGCGACATCACAGGGTCACGTGATTGCCATTTGTGACCTTCCCAGCCAGTTTTGACAAGTAAAATCAATGGCGTAAGCCAGATTTGTTCAATGGTGGAATGATTCGCTTAACAATTGCAGGGATTTGCTTAACAACAGTGGCAAAAAAAGCTCATAAAATTGGGTGCGACTCACTTAACCATCTTGCTTGAGAATGGAAATTCTGTTCCCAATTGTGGTCATAAGTCGAGGTCTACCTGTAAATAGATTCCTCTTTCTGCTTCCGAAATCTTTTTCTGGTAATAACTTTCTTCTTTTCTTTCTTTCTAGTCATGCTATCTCCTATGCTGTATCCAGTTCCATTCAAGACTATACTACAGTACTTGTCTTGGTTCATGTTGTACCTGTGAGGGAACGAAAAGGTTAGAGAAATCAAGGTGGCTTGCAACTTAGGCTCCAGTAGAGAAGCTGTTTGTTCTTTGCCATATATTTCCTTATACCTATCAGTGGCATTTCAGCAGTTATCATTATATTAAAATCTTACTGAGACTTTGGGAAACAACTAAATCTTTACTGTGTTTTTATATTGTAGCAATTTAAAATTACAAAACTGTTGCATAATAAGAAACCCACCAACAGAATAGGGGGATCTAGAAAAAATGTTTCAAGATCCTATTAAAAGCAAAACTTTTCCCCAGTTATATTCTTGTATCGTAAGAGTGAAAGCACTCACTTCTCTTAGCAGCAGATAAATCTACATCTCCAGTTTAGATAAGGCTCATCCTGTTAAAAGTGCCTCAATTCTCCTTTCTAATTCTAACCAGCTGTATAAAAAAAGTCTGGATGCATTATACTTTGATCAGAGGGTTTGAAATTCTTACAGAAACATATCCCTCTTTTGCTAAACAGTATGAAATTTTCCTTAAATAGGAACGATAAAACTAATTATTGTTTATGGACATATATATATATAAATGGATAAGTAACACAGTGTATTTAAACTCACACTAAATTATTATGAGCATCTTTTTTCAAGACTTTCTTTGCCTGATCTCTATCCATGCCTGACAGTTCAGACCCACTCTTCCTAGCTATGTAAGCATAGAGATCCTTTTTAAAGATATTGGTACATTAGTTTTAAAATAAAAGAGCTATCGATAATTGTAACCATTTTGAGAATGATGCAGCACATTGGAGGAATAAATAATTTGAGTGATTGCTTTTTCCCTTTTTTTACATTTGCTGGATCAGTATCACTAGGCTCCATCATTTCATAGTCATAGAGAATTTGATTCTTCTTTTATTTGGGCTAAAATTCTGCAAGAAGCATTTTGGAATTAGTGTCATCATGTTCCTAATTCCTGATTTCACTTTCCATGTATACAGATGGTACAAGCTTCACTCCAAACCAGGGAAGAAGGAAAAAGAGCGGGGCGAGATTGAGGTGGATATCCAGTTCATGAGGAGCAACATGACAGCCAGTATGTTTGATCTGTCCATGAAGGATAAACCCCGGACTCCCTTTAGCAAGCTGAAAAACAAGTTAAAAGGGAAAAGAGGCAATGGATTGCCAGACACGGCTTCAGCAATTATTCCTAGCATTACTCACTCTCCAGCTGACAGTGAAGAAGAGTCAAATGACAAGGAGAAGAAAAAATCAAAGTTCAAGACACTGTTCTCTAAACCTGGTTTGCATAAAAGCAGTATTTCCCAGTCCATGTCTGTGCTACCCACACTCCAGCCTGTTTCGGAGAGAGTTCGACTTCGACCCAGTGACTTTCAGTCACAGTGGAGTGATGATGAAGATGATGACACTTTGACAACAGTCTCTGAGAGTGAGTAGCCTCTTCATTAAGAGGGCTGTGTCTAACTTTGAGATATCATACATTTTCTTTTTTGATCAAAATTGAGTTCTCCCTATCTTTGAGAGAATGGAGCTGTCATGATGATCTGTACTATATGTCATTGGTTAAGTCCGCTTTAAATAATGCCCAGTCATAAATACATTGTTGCTAAATATCCTTAATTTGTATAGATATTTTCAGAAATTATGTACTTAACTGAATTCTGATAGCAATGTTACTTTTTCTTTTCAGAGCCGTCTGCAAACAGAACCAACAATAATGTACTTGGTCCCCCTTCTGTCATGACCCACAAGAGAACTGGTAGTGGAGACTCCAAGCAATTAAACCAAATAATTGCTGGCAGTGCCAAGAAGGATATGCATTCTTTATTTGGCCTCAGATCCAAAAATGACCCAGTTTCCAGATCCAACCTTTGTATCAATGGCAGCCATGTTTACATGGAAGAAAATGAATCAAAGAGTGACCTTGTTTCAAAAGAAGGCACTCCATCTTCTCCTCTGACATCCCAGCGAAAACGCCTCTTTTTGTCTCAGGAAAACCTGTCTTTCGAAAGTGAGAAGGAGCTTGAAAACTCTACAAGGTTGACCCTTGATAAATTGCCATCTGGGTCATCTTCGTTGGAATCCTTTAAAGCCATGACTCTGCCATCGTATAAGTTGCTTGCTGATGGAGATTCAGTAGAAAATAACACTCCATTTGTTTCAGACACTCCAAAAGAAACTAAGGAGATAAAAAAACAGGAGAACAAGAAGTCTGGTTTGCTGTCTCTTGTGACAGGGAAAAAAGAAACAAAAACCAGCGAGGAGATGGGGAACACTGAAAGTTCTCTGAAGGCGAAGGAAGTGAAGCGTAATGAAAAAGAATTGGCCAGAAAAGAGACAAACCCTTTTGAGCTCCCTGTGGATGGCAAAAGGGGCCATGGCCCACCTAAGAGTAATGCCATAGATGTTGTCATTGCAAAGACATCAACAAACCCTTTCAGTGAGAACATTGTGGAAGGAGAGAAACCAGAAAAGAATGCCGCTTCTGTGAAACCTTCTCAGACGAAACCTGTCAAACCCAGGTTAGTAAGGAGAGATGCTTACATTTTTGCTAATATCACCACCATCTTATTTGTCAGGGCAGTTTATAACATTGAAATACACAATGAACAGTTAAAAAACATAATACTAAAACATAACAGCCTGCACAAAAAAGCAGCCATAACAAACATATAAGGGCTGCACAGACTCACCAATTAAGAGTTATATGCTGCACTCTCTTTGAAGAGTGAGATGGGCAGCATGTAGATTGTATAATTAAAAAAAAATACCTTCAGGTTTGATAACTGAGCCAAGTCTTAAGAGCTTTCCAGAACCCCAGGAAAGAGAGTGCCATAGATATCTTGGGTGGGATGGATCAAGGATGCCATTTCAAAGGTCACAGATATCTTAGCATATTAATGCAGTTAGTAAGATTGATCTTTTACCTGGGGCAGGTATAAATTTTAGGGTGTATCTGATCTGGGTATTTAGCCAGAGAGCCAGATCATTTTGCAGGTGACATGCATGGCGCTCTCTTCTTGAAAAAGGAGTAGGCTACCTTGGTTTTTTTTAAGGAGAAAAAGCAAAATAGTTGCTATTCTTGCTCTCGGGGTAGAAATCTTCCTCATAGAGGTTCTACAGCTGGAACATGAAGGGAATTGGAGGAATTATTTGAGAAGAAAACTGGGCTACTTATGTTGTATAAGCTGATTATATTTGTAAAGTAGTCCACATGTTTCCAAACTAAATTTTTAATCAAAATACATCAATACAGATACTGAGGATTACTGATAGTGACTCAGGTTCATTGTTTAATATTGGTGATATATATAATACTTATGTGCTAATTCTGTCTTGTAATTTTGACATTGTACTTAACTTATATTTTAGAGAGATAAACCTTGCTTTTGTAAGGAAAGTGTGCCTATCAAAGGTAGTGCTTTGCTTTCTAACTTTTGTGTCTTTGCTGCTTTATATATTTGAAGGCTTTGCTGCTCATACAGTCTATTTAATCTGCTGAGATTAACAAAGTAATATCTTATAGACATATTTTCCTAAGATACATTTTATTGCTTTTCCATTTACTCTATTAAAAAGGTATCACAACATAAAACATAAAAAAACAGTATGCTTCGGTGCTTCACTAAGGTCCTGTGTCCATCCTTATTACTAACATACAGCAACTTTTCTAAATCTTTTATCTAAAATATGTCTGCTTGTCTCAGGTTGCATCTGCAACTGACATGCAGGTTTTATTTTGTCCCTTCTTACAGACTGGGCGTGTCTTCAGAGGATGAAACCAAAACCACCTCTTTTCCTCCTGTTCCTCTTCCTCCTACTTGCTATCCTTCAAATAATGAAAATAATCCTTTTACTTCTAAATTTGATGCAGAACAGAAAACTTGGAAAGTTGGTAGGTTTGATAGCTCAAAGAATGTTTCTGTTAATAATCCATTCACTACAAAATGGATGCAGGATTCTAGAGACCTGGAATGCTCTGCAGTTTCTACCTCCCTTTCTTCAACTTCTGGCCGTGAAAATAATCCCTTCACTCCTAAATGGGGACAAGAATCTCAGAAACAGGAGATGGAAACCTCTTCCTTATATTCTCTACATTCTGCAGCTTCCATTACTGAAACTCATACTATTCCTTCTCGGCTTTCTAACATTAATGATCCCTTTGTAATCAAAGTAGCACAGGAATCTGAAAGAATTAAAAGTCCTCCCACATCTATAAATTCTGTTTCTTTAACTGGAAACATTAATTATTCCAAGTACACTGATGTTTCTTCAGAAAAGTTTCAAAATGAAAACTTAAATAATCAAACAGATACTATATCCAACTTCTCTGGCTCTCTATCTGAGAGTCTTCCACCACAGTCTTCTGATCTAGTTAGAGTGAACCAAAAACCCTCATATGACAAAGTGCATATAGTACTGCCTTTTAAAGAAAAGAATGAGATGAAAAAGTCAGTAGCCTTTGCCCTCGATGAATCGAAAGAGGATGTAATAAGTAGTCATAATGACCATGCAGGTGAAGATTCATTTGAGGTAAATGAAAATAAAGAAACACTAAATTCATTTGAAAAGAATAGTGGCCAGGTAATTGAATTAAATATAGAAAATAGTTGTGGCTCTAAGCCTGATGAAGAAGACATAATTTCTGCTCATACTAGTGGGAACCCCTTAGAGAAGGAAGTTGAATCTGGCTTATCTAAAAAGGAGCTACTGGTACCAATTGCAAGAGTCCTTATTCCTCTGCAAAGCAAAATGTCAGTTCCTGAACTGAGTGACAAAACGCACACTGTACCACCAAAACCAGCACCAAGAAGTGGCTTGAAAGTGAAAAAATGTGCACCTCTAACTGATGAACCAAAAGGAGAAGATGTATCAAGCCATGCATCTGTTCTCAAAGAGGTTTCTTCAGACAGTTCAACCTTTAGTGAAAAGCCAAGCCATATTTGCTCATTAACTTCAGAAATGGCTGTCCTTCCTCATAGATATGGTAATAGGAATACAGATCCATCTCAAAGTATTAAGGATGATTCTAATCACATAATGAGAACACTTGGGATTTCAGGTCCCGGAGAGGTGAATGTAAAGCCCATTACTCTTCCTGTTATTCCAGAAGTAGCTTCAGATGATGAGCAATTAGGTGATTATCAGCAGAATCCTGAAAGTATGACATTAACTGAAGATTTGTCAAGAAATGAAGATGGCTTTATGAACTTGTGGGTTTCTGCTGAGAAGACAGATCTGACATCAACTAAGAAAGCTATTGGAGAGACTGTATCAGGTCTCATGCAAATGAGTTATTTTGGCAATTCATCCAACAGATTGTTGAAGGATCCAACCAACAATGTACATAAAAACTCAAATTGTAACCTAACAGGCATAGAAAAGGAGTGTGGAGAACACTCTAACAAAGATAGGCAGGATGATTGTCCTGAGTCTTCTGCTAAGCCTGTTTCTCTTTACTCTCTGTCTGATTCTTCTCAGTCTTGCTCTGTTAGCTCTTTCCAGTCTGATTCTCATGGCTTTAATAAAGCAGAATCTCCAAAAAAAGCTACAGCAGAAGAATTGGATGCCAAAGTGGAAAGCTCTGGCAGAAAGAAGCTGCTTCAGGCATGGGTTTCACCCTCTGAAACACATCCCAATCCTGGTGGAAATTCTGCCAAACTCAGGTGAGAAGACAAGTAAGATGGGTATGGGAGATCCAATATAAAACGCATTAGCTGCTTGATATCTCTTTTCTTGGTGGGAAGGTGGAAAAGCCAATTTTATTTGCAACTTTAATAAATGAAATGGGGAGACAATAAGTCTTCGGTTACTTATTACTCAGTACGTATCCTGGTTTACTTCCAGGATATTATTTTGTCATGTATCTCTTAATTTATTAATTTGTTATGAAAATAAAAATCCTACTTTGGCATAAATTCCTTGGAGGAAGGACAAAAATGTATTAAGTAAACCTTTAGTCTTACTTGAGCATGTTATTTAATACAGAGTTTCAACTTGTAGTTCCACTATATGGAGATGCCAGCCATACAAAAGTGTTTGTCTTAGATTTGAAGGTGAAAGGTAAGAGAAAAGGAAAAAGTGACTTTGGAGGATTCACGTGTGCTCTGTTACATCCAGAGTAAATCTGTATGTTGTTCACTGTAAATGTTATCTCTTTTAGACTTCATCCTGTGAAGCCAATGAATGCTACAACTAACCAACTATCTGCAAAAACCTTGAGCATAAATACTAAGATGCTGGATAACCAAACCGAAATCAATCTGAAGGTATTAAGGCATTTTTTAAATGTATGAGCAATCTCTGGTTCTGCAATTTCTGTTAATTCTCACGGTAGAGTAAATGAAAATTGAATATTAGAATATGTTAAAGCACAGTGCAATATTCAATTCAATTTTTATTATTAGTCATAGACCAGACCAGAACAAATAAAAACACTCAATAATTATACAATTAAAAATTCTAGAATAAATAGCAATAGCACTTAGTCTTACATCCGCTTCACAGTGCTTTATAGCCCTCTAAGCAATTTACAGAGTCAGCCTATTGCCCCCAACAATCTGGGTTGTTTATTTTACCCACCTCAGAAGGATGGAAGGCTAAGTCAACCTTGAGCCTGGTGAGATTTGAACTGCCAAATAGCAGGCAGCTGGCTGTCAGCAGAAGCAGCTTGCAGTACTGTACTCTAACCACTGCGCCACTAACAGATAAAATCTATGATAAAATCCAGTCTGTCAATTATAGATGGTCTAATATTTTGTAGCAGTGGTTAACATGTGCTCCTTGTATTCTGTGTTTTTAACTACTTTTTTATGAAGACAATAGAGAAGGATAGCATAATCCATTTTAAAATATGACTGACTGGAGAATGTATGAATTGCATATGCTGATAACTTGAAACTCTTCTAAAGGCCTTCAACATAAGAGATTTTGGTATTGGATTATACAATGGTTATTGATTATGTGTATGAAATTTAAAGGAGTTTGATTTTATACAGAAATTAGACCTTGATTTTCTCAACTGAGACAGTCGTAATGGATGATTTGCATGTGATATATTAAGAAGATTGTCTTGATTTTTGCTGGTTTCAGCAACAGCAACCAGAGGTGGGCTCAGAAAGGCTTAAAATCTTCATCTTCATAAATGTACTTGCTAATGCTGCATTTTTACATTTTTGTTATTTTTTAAGAGGTTGCTTTTAAGCATTTCTGAAGCATTTTTGAAGTCCATGATTGATCCCTGAAGCTAAAAGTTTGAGGAGCTTTCTGAGTTTTGAATCTATTCATGACAATCTTTCTACTGAAATGACTTTTTCCCCTCTTTCTTTCCTACAGAAATATGATCGTTCAGATCCTGCCTATGCTTATGGTCAGTTAACTCATGATGAACTGATCCAATTGGTCTTGAAACAAAAAGATATTCTTGCCAAGCGAGATGTCCAAGTACGAGAGCTGGAAGACTATATAGATAACTTACTTGTTAGAGTCATGGAAGAAACCCCCAACATTCTTCGAATTGAAGTCCACCCCAAAAAGAAAGCTGGAAAGATGTAAAATGACACCTCAACCTGTATGAAGACCTTTCTTAGTCAAACTTAAGGAGTAGAGAATGTGAAATAACTTTTGCTTTATCAAAGCAAAGCAAATAAATAACAGCTGTTATTTATTTATTTGTGTAAAATTGGTTTTCTTGTCTTAGAGACTGGCTAGATATAAACCAAAATGACAATCTTTAGATACTCTTCTAATACAATGCACATATTTTGCTTATGAATTCTGTTTATGATTAAAAGTATGAGCTTATGAAACTTCAAGAGAGCTATGTGAATCAGTTTGCTACTGTGAATATTATACCTGGACCATTTATACAGACTTTTATGTAAAGTTGAAAAACATTTGCCACAGTTTTCAAATTTCTGTGGGTAATACTAACTTTTTGTGCAATACATACAATCTTATCCTAAGCAATCTCATGCTAATTCACTGAAAACACTGGAATATCATCAAGTCCCACATTTTAATTAGCTGGAAAATGAAAATATTACTGGAAAATTGGATGCCTTTGAAATCATCATTGTGACTTTCATAGGTTATCAATTGGGGCTTACGCTGTTGATGTTTACAGTGGATTGTGTACTGAGCTACTTGCGTTATTCATTTGGGAATCATAGATAAAGATTACATAGTAACAGCTGGTAAACAAACATTACTTGCTTGTGTTGTCTACATTGAAATGGCAAGGGAATAAAAGCATGCAAAACTGCAGTTCAGCACTGAGTTTTATAATCTCTAATTATGACTGTCTTGGGGTTCATTGTATTTGATCTGGACTGGGACAAACTAGCTAACAGCACTAGAGAACCAAAGCTAGTTGCTCAGTTGTGGATGATGATTTCTAAATAGAGATTAAAGCAAGGATAAGTAACTTTGGGTTTAAAAAAAAACAAAACTCCAGAAGTACTCTATGACTTTAGAAATGTGGATATAACTGGAATGTTCCCAGACTTTTAAGAGTTTGAAAGTACATATTCACACAATTCTTAATTGGCCATGAATATTGACTGATCTTGCTTTTTAGTCACCTCTTCTTTGTTCAGAAATTGATGTGTTTTTCTTCCTATCCTTTTCCCCCATTTGTTTTCTGGTTTAGAGA